>VDFB02373719.1:0-11414 GCA_007258455.2 Sequoia sempervirens
AATTTCATAGAATGAAATGCATTAAAATAACTTTGATATGGTTGTAGCATTGCCTAAATGTTAAAGAATGCACTACTAGTGTAATTTGTTGGCACATTATAGTACCGTTTCACCCTCAATCATAATTTTATTGTGTAATTTAAACCTCCAACAAGTTTAATGAAATTTCATCCATTATGACTTCCACTATTGCACATTTTTTTAGTTTCATCAAGAAAATTTGAACAAAAATTTAAATAAAAAAGGTGTAACCATAGAATAATGAGTTTCTCTTGTCTCAATATCTATTAGAGCACCTAATTGATAATTTTTGTACCCAAGAGGTGGATTTGTGATTCTCCTATTAGCAATTTGATGGAATGAAATACATTAAAATAACTCTTATAATTTTCTGGCATGTTGCAACAAAGTTTCACATTCAATCATAACTTGTTTACATGTAATTTAAACATCATCATAAAGCTTACTAATAAAAGATTAAAGAATATTACAATATCTGAACATGAAAACCGAAACCTTCAATAATTTTTTTATTTTTTTTTGAATAAAGCAACCAGAATTACATATAGAATTGCATAAGATAACAGTTATAAGCCGAAGTAGAAAAACAAAGTAATTAATACTTTCTCTATAGGTTGAATTAGGAAAATTAGATGAGGGAAGAAGATTAATTTATGCATGTTCAAATTATTTTCTTCTAGTTGTTATTTTAAAGAAGGTTTTTATTTCATTGCTCTGTTCTTCTCATCTACAACCCTTGTAAAATAAGATACTTTGCAGTAAACAATCCTCATATGCAACAATAATTATAAAAATCTATAACTAATATATATAAATATGTATTAATATATAAAAATCTACAGTAATATATATAAAAAGTCTGCATTAATATATAGGAAAATCTGTATTAATATATATAAAAACCTCCATTAATATATATAAAATCTGCATTAAGATCATGGGCTTTAATGCAAAAGGCTGATCAGATAGATTTTTGGCATAATACATGCTTTGAAATTAATTAATCATTTAGAAAAAAAAAACTATAACTATGCAGCAATAAAAAGTCTCACTACTAAAAGTATCAGAACCCTATAATACAAATCTGAAAACATCACCTATGAAACGCATGTATTTTCAATTCTATGAAGTTACATTAGAAGCATTTCCCTAAAAACATATACTCTAATATTAAAGTTGCTTGCTTTGAGATGCTTGTGTGATAATAACATATATTCTAACTTTTAACAACTCATTTGCTTTTAAACCAGTAGAATTGATGAACATGAAGTAAGAAATATGAGTGGAAATGCTGCTAAAATATTTAGAAAAGTTTATCAAAACCCAATAAAAAACACTAAAACGACTTTTGCTTATTAGAAAGCTGATTCTCAAACCCATAATGGTTCTCACGCGGCCACTGCTACAACAGTTACTACAAGGAATAGTAATAATAATTTGTAATGCCTCAAGTGTCAAATTGTTTTAAAATGTAATTGATGGCTATGTGCTGGAAAAAAAACTTTGATGAATATGTTTTGAATATTCTTGAGCAAAAAAACCAGAAGCAATAAAACCCAAGAAGGGAGGTGGGAAGAAGGGAGCTATCATAACAGAATGCTCCTAACTGACGAGGGCAGAGCATTTCCACGGTGTTTGTGGTCCCTTAACAACAACAGTTACAATAATGACTAAAACAAGCCATTCCAATATTAACCGAAACTATGGCTAAAAAAAGCTAATGAACTTCTAGACAGGCACAATGTAATTGCAGAGATTACATTATTGAGAGCATGTTGACAATGAGTATAGTAGTATGGTCCAATAGTTACTTTGACCTACCATAATCATCTATTTTCAATAATTATTACAATGGTAGACAAAAAGAATTTAGTCTTTTTTTAAAATTATAGTTACTTTCTCAATATTTTATAGGGTATTATAGTGAGTTGGAGCAGTAGAATGAGAAATCGAATTGAAAGACCTAGTGGAAGTTGGGCGGCCCTATAGGGACATTCACAACCAAATAAAGTATGGATTTCTCTTACTTTTGATCTCTTTTATTTTGATGATAGATTATGAAGTGTGATCCAAAATATTGCTGATAAAAACACAAACACAATCAAAACTAGAAAAAAAAAATGATTCATGATTATATGTTATAAAAACTTGATTTCTTTAAATGAACACCTGTAAATCCTATCATACAATGCAACATACAAAAATAGATTGAGGGATTAAAACTCTGAGAAATAGTGCACTAACAAATGCTCGTTTTGTCTTGCCTCCACACCGTACAAACTATATATCAAGGCATGCAATGGCCTAAAGAGATGTTTTGGAGGGTCGGTGTTGTTCGAGCGTGGAGTTCCGATAGAATCTCAAATGACAGGAGCTCAGATGACACCGACCCTCCAAAACGTCTCTTTAGGCCAAAATTTCAAATGACAGGAGCTCAGACGACACCGACCCTCCAAAACGTCTCTTAGGCATGCACCTTGATATATAGTTTGTATGGTGTGGAGGCAAGAAAAAACTGAGCATTTGTAGGTGCACTATTTCTTAGGGTTTTAAAGTAACTTTGCCGTGTTTATGCTGGTCTTGCTGAGAATTGTATGAGCTGAAAGAGGTTGGTGTTGGAGGCGAGGTAGGTCAGTTTGAATCCCTCAATCTATTTTTGTATGTTGTATTTTATGATAGGATTTACAGGTGTTCATTTAAAGAAATCAAGTTTTTATAATCTATAATCATGAATCAATTTTTGTTTCTAATTTTGCTTGTGTTTGTGTTTTTATCATCAATATTTTGGATCACACTTCATAATCCATCATAAGAATAAAAGAGATCAAAAGTAAGAGAAATCTATACTTTATTTGGTTGTGAATGTCCCTTTGGGGCCGCCCAACTTCCACTAGGTCTCTCAATTCAATTTCTCATTCTACTGCTCCAACTCACTATAATACCCTATAAAATACTGAGAAAGTAACTATAATTTAAAAAAAAAACTAAATTCTTTTTATCTACCATTGTAATAATTATTGAAAATAGATGATTATGATAGATCAAAGTAACTATTGGACCATACTACTATACCAATTGTCAAACATGCTCTCAATAATGTAATCTCTGCAATTACATTGTGCCTGTCTAGAAGTTCATTAACTTTTTTTAGCCATAGTTTCGGTTAATATTGGAATGGCTTTTTTTAGTCATTATTGTAACTGTTGTTGTTAAGGGACCAAGGGACCACAAACACCGTGGAAATGCTCTGCCCTCGTCAATTAGGAGCATTCTGTTCTCATAGCTCCCTTCTTCCCACCTCCCCTCTTGGGTTTTGCTGCTTCTGGTTTTTTTGCTCAAGAATATTCAAAACATATTCATCAAAGTTTTTTTTCCAGCACATAGCCATCAATTACATTTTAAAACAATTTGACACTTGAGGCATTACAAATTATTATTACTATTCCTTGTAGTAATTGTTGTAGCAGTGACTGCCTGAGAACCATTATGGGGTTGAGAATCAACTTTCTAATAAGCACAAGTCGTTTTAGTGTTTTTTATTGGGTTTTGATAAATTTTTCTAAATATTTTAGCAGCATTTCCACTCATATTTCTTACTAAATGTTCATCAATTCTATTGGTTTAAAAGCAAATGAGTTGTTAAAAGTTAGAATATATGTTATTATCACACAAGCATCTCAAAGCAAGCAACTTTAATATTAGAGTATATGTTTTTAGGGAAATGCTTCTAATGTAACTTCATAGAATTGAAAATACATGCGTTTCATATAAAGTCCATGATATTAATGCAGATTTTATATATATTAATGTAGGTTTTTATATATATTAATACATATTTTCCTATATATTAATGCAGACTTTTTATATATATTACTGCAGATTTTTTATATATTAATACAGATTTTTTATATATATTAATGCAAATTTTTATATATATTAATGCATATTTTATATATATATTAGTTATAGAATTTTATAATTATTGTGGCATATGAAGATTGTCCACTACAAAGTATCTTATTTTACAAAGGGTTGTAGATGAGAAGAACAGAGCAATGCAATAAAAACCTTACGTAAAATAAGAACTAGAAGAAAAGAATTTGAACATGCATAAATTAATCTTCTTCCCTCATCTAATTTTCCTAATTCAATCTATAGAGAAAGTATTAATTACTTTGTTTTTCTGCTTGGGCTTATAACTGTTATCTTATGCAATTCTGATATATAATTCTGGTTGCTTTATTCAAAAAAACACATTAAATTAAAAAAAAAACATAGAAACAAGAAAAAACATACTCTTATGCAATGCTTGTTTAAAAAAGAATTTTCTAATATTTGAATTGAAAAAAAAACCAAATAAAAAAAAACCTTTTTCTAACCCCCTACTCTAAGCATAATCTATATCAGTATCACATAACATCCAACCTAATGGAACACTACCCACTTACAATTAATTCTCCATATACTAGTTTTATCTAGGTGCCAAAAGTACTTGAAATTTGAAGAAAAAAATATAACTTACACGAATTTTGTACCAATAGCAGCATGAAACTTGTTTAAAGTGTCAAGGAATAGAACCATTTGCAACCACTTCTTCATGTTTGACAACTGGTTAGGGATAAATATTGTTGCTTGGTGTTGTTCCTTGTGGTGATAAGAAATTCAAAACCACAACACCATCAATCGCTTATTTGTGCTTGACAATTGACTAGGCAAAAACCTCGTTGCTTGGTATTGTTCCTTATGGTGGTGGAATTATGAACCAAATGGATATCTTTTGGAGAAGATAGGGATGGTATGGATTGGTGAGACAATTGATTTTCATTTTGAACTTGCTCCTCTTGAGAAATGTTATTGATATCAAGTGGCTTGTCTGACATAATAGGGAAGAAAGCAATGGTGGAGTAGGAGGCTCCAACCAACAATTGAAATAATAAAAAAGTAGTATCTATTTTGCCTCAGGAACTAAATGATGTTGTTCTAGTAGGAATAACATGTGTACTTGTGAATGTCAGAATATGAAGAAGTTTGGTAGGTGCATACTTATGTATCCCTTAAGATTATAAAGTACTAATTAATTCTCATAATTAAATAAATTCTAATTTTATTTAATTATTTTTCATTTTTCTATTATAATTAATTTTTTTTTAATTATTCATTAACTTTTTCTTCTATAATTAAATAAATTTTATTTATTTAATTATTTTCCATGTTTCCCTCCACTATTAAATAATTATTTTAATTATTTAATGTTTTTCCCCTTTCCTCCACTTTTAATTAAATTGTTATTTTAATTAAAATTCAACCTATCACATGTCTTCTATTATCAAATAATATTATAATTTTTTAATTATTCACTTTTCCTCCTAAATTAAATAATTTTATAATTATTTAATTTTCTACAACAATCTCTTTTTCTCTGCCAATCTTCCATGTCAATCTTATCTCTTCTTGTCTCATGCATTTTCAACCCTTGATTGAATTATCTCATAATTCAATCTTAGCCATTCATTTTGTGCCTTTGTCCTAATTTAGCCCTAACCGTATTTCATACTACATCTTTCAATCCTGGCCATTGATTGACATGTATTATTGACTTTTAATCCTAACCCTTCCTTCCAATTTGATTTTCTATAAAAGACACCTACCATTGTCATTTCAACATATACATAAACATCTTCTAGGCTAAATGTCATACTGTTGAATTATGAGCAACTGCATGCAAGTCTTCAACAACTTCAACATACTACATTCACTCTTTTGAAGTTTGCATTGCATTTGGTTTGATTTAGATTATGTTTTATGCATATTTTTATTTCTATCCATTTTTATTTTTTTTAGACTAGATTCCATCTATTTCTAATTTAAAATATTTTTTATCCATATTTCTATTTCTATCCATTTTTCCTTTTTTAACTAGATTCCATCTATTTCTATCCATAAGGAAGTGCAACATAAAGGCCACTAGACTAGAACATTACTTAAAAAGACCCCCTGAAAAAATGTCAATCACGAGCAATATCATGCAAAAATGTCAATCACGAGCAATATCATGCAAAGAATGCATGCATGGAGGAAGAACTATAATCTCGTAATTATAGTTGAGAACAACACCTACGAAACTTCTTCATATTCCAACATTCACAAGTACACATGTTATTCCTACTAGAACAACACCATTCAGTTCCTGAGGCAAAATAGATACTACTTTTTAATTATTTCGGTTGTTGGTTGGAGTCTCCTGCTCCACCATTGCTTTCTTCCCTATTGTGTCAGACCAACAACTTGATATTAACAACATTTCTCAAGAAGAGCAAGTTCAGAATGCAAATCAATTGTCCCACCAATCCATACCATCCCTGTCTTCTCCAAAAGAAGTCCATTCGGTTCCTAACTCCCCACCACCAGAAGGAACAAAACCAAGCAACAAGGCTTGTGCCCAGTCAGTTGTCAAGCACGAAGAAGCGGATCATGGTGCTTTGGTTCCGAATTTCTTATCACCACAAGGAACAACACCAGGAAACAAGATTTATCCCCAACTAGTTGTCAAACATGAAGAAGCGGTTGCCAATGGTTCTCTGTTCCTTACACTCTAAACAAGTTTCATGCTGCTATTGGTACAAAATTCATGTAAGTTATATCTTTTTCTTCAAATTTCAGGTGCTTTTTGCACCTAGATAAAACTAGTATATGGAGAATTAATTGTAAGTGGATAGTGTTCCATCAGGTTGGATGTTATGTGATATTGATATAGATTAGCTTAGAGGAGAGGGGTTAGAAAAAGGTTTGTTTTCCATTTGGGTTGTTTTTAGTCCAATATTAGAAAATTGTTTTTTAAACAAGCATTGCATAAGAGTGTGTTTTTCCTTGTTTGCATGTTTCTTTGAATTTAATGTATTTTTTTTTCGAACCTAGCAATAAATTGTATATATATGGAAACGATATGCAGTCACGGAAACGATATGCAGTCACTTTTACTTCGGAAGCTCTGTAGCTTTGTTCTTTGATGAGAATGTAAATCTTGCTAAAAGAGCTAGAAAAAGGTTTGCTTTTCGTTTGGGTTGATTTTCAGCCCAAATATTCTAATAGCTTTTCTTTAACCAAGCATTCCAGAGAGCTTTTTACCCTTGTATTTGGGTCCACATTTTAGGCAAAATATTCTTGGTTGTAATAAGGTATATTTCAGGTGATAACTAACCAACAGATTACATTGCCGGTTGCCTGTGTTTTATCTGAATTTGCTAAGTTCTCCTACCTCTTCCAGAGTTTGCATAATTCTTTTCTAAATCTTGGGATAATTTGTTTTCAATGTGCCAAAGATATTGAACGTTATTAGTGCAAAGAGTATCAAATATTAACTGAATGACTTTCAGTTAATGTTTTGAAAGTCATGATGGATGTACCACTAAAATTGTTGAATGTTCTGGTTTTCATGTTCAGATATTGTAATATTCTTTACTCTTTTATTAGGAAGCTTTATGATGATGTTTAAATTACACAAACAAATTATGATTGAATGTGAAACCGTGGTGCAACATGACAGAAATTTATACTAGTAACACTCTTTAACATTTAGGGAATGCTACAATCATATCAAAGTTATTTTAATGTATTTCATTATGTGAAATTGCTAATAGGAGAATCACAAATCCGCCACTTGGATACAAAAATTATCAATTAGGTGCTCTAATAGATATTAGGACAAGAGAAAAGCATTATTCTATGGTTACACCTTTTTTATTTAAATTTTTGTTCAAATTTTTTTGATGAAGCTAAAATTTATTGCAATATTGGAAGTCATGATGGATGTAATTTCATTAAACTTGCTGGAGGTTCCTGTTTTCATGTTCAGATATTGTAGTATTCTTTGCTCTTTTTATTAGGAAGCTTTATCATGATGTTTAAATTACACAAGCGAATTATCATTGGGGGTGAAACTGCACTGTAACGTGCCAGCAACTTACACTATTAGCATTCTTTAACATTTAGGCAATGCTACAGCCATATCAAAGTTATTTTTATGCATTTCATTCTATGAAATTGCTAAAAGGAAAATCACAAATCCACCTCTTGGTATACAAAAATTATCAATTAGGTGCTCCTATAGAAATTGGGACAAGAGAAAAACATTATTCTATAGTTCCACTTTTTTATTTAAATTTTTGTTCAAATTTTCTTGATGAAGCTAAAAATTTATTTCAATATTTATCAACAGCCCCTTTTTTACGTCTCGACCACCTGCTAAAGGCCTGCTTTTGTAACCTTTTGCTGAGGGCGAATCTTACACTTGGGTCTATTCTGCAAGTTTTTTCAAGGATTTGTGCCTGCTGCCAAGGTGAAAGACTTCCCAAGATTAAAACCCTAGTTGAAGCCATTGGCCTCGATATTAACACCATTAGTATTTGCTTATAACTTTATTGTGCCAGTTTTTCAAGGGTTTGTGCCTGCTGCCGAGGTGGGAAACTTCCCAAGATTAGAACCCTAGTTGATGCCATTGACCTCACTATCAACACCATAAGCATTTTTTTACTTGTAAGAATGACCCTAGAAAACTTATATCATCCATTTAGAGCATCAGATATTCAGCTCTTTTGTGTTTTCCTCTACAGTTTTACATAAAAGACTATAGATATGCTGCATATAGGTGTAAACTATAAAAATGTTTTATATATTTACAGAAAAAATTGTTTACTGAAATGATTAGTGTTTGGAAGTGGTCTTTGATGAATACAAGGCATTTGTCCCTATCATAACAATTCCCAAATACTGCTCCCTGCAACTTGTTGATTGCAAAAACTCTGAAAGGCCGCCATGAGTGCATTTTTGAAAAGGAAGTGGTTCATAAAATTCTCCTCCACACATTGTAAGTATTTCTCATGCAATTGGATAACAGTTCTCAAAAACCGATCTTTTTCACTTGCAATCATTTCTTTTTTGTTATTTGCCTTTATTGCCTCTACCACCATTTGTCCTCCATGTTTAACCAATGATGCACCATGCCCGGTAACATGCTGTCTAAATATTTTGGCAATGAGCTGAAGGCCTTTATCTATACCAGAAAACAGCTTAAACATCTCTGAAAGATCACCCATCTTGTGATTTCTCAACAATGAATGGCAATCTGAATCTTCCTCCAAAAGCTGACATTCATACTTGCAAAGAAGTTCATTTTCTACCATTTCTACAAACCTAGCTCGGCTACTCTGATGCACACAATGCATTGAAATTGTTTCTTTCTCCAACCTTAAACACTTACCAACTTTCAACAAGTAGTCCTGACAAGAGTACTCACATATCCATGAAGCAGCCTTTCTCGAATAGTATACGGCGGTGTTTTCAAAAATGGCCAACTCTAAATCTTTATAATAGTCCATCCCAAAATCCCACAGCATACTCGCAACATTCTTCAATACAGTCCCATCAAGAATTCTCTCACCCTCTCGCATTTTATTAATTTGAACCATCATAGCAGCTTGCACATTACTATGCAAAACTCCATTATAGACCATTTTAAGGAAGCAGCTCTGAGCAGCTTCATTGGGTTTTGGGAAGATCTTAATTTGAAAAAACACAATTTTCAATAGAATCCTTACCATTCGTTTGAAATCTTCCCATTGCTTTACAACTACTGTCAAAAGAAACTCATCTTCTTTCTCCCTCAGTGCGGGAACAACTATTGAATTGATATGATCTTCTAAAGTTTTCTCATATTCAGACTGCATCAATTGTGCGGGGACAAATATTGAATTGATATGATCTTGTAAAGTTTTCTCATATTTAGACTGCATCAATTTCCAATTCCGAGAACTCATCATAGAGTACTTATTGTAGATTTCAGTATAAATCATCATATACTCCTCAATTCCGAATTGGACCTTCCCTTCCACGAATTGCTTAACCTTTGAAATTGCATCATGCAACGGATCCCATCCATATTCCACCTCCATCCCCACCTCCATCTCCATCAATTGTCCCACTAATCCATACCATCCACTGTCTTTCCAAAGATGTCCATTCCCAAAGAAAACTTTACCATCCCTGTCTTTTTCAAAAGATGTCCATTCGGTTCCTAATTCCCCACCAACATAAGGAACAAAACCAAGCAACGAGGCTTGTGCCCAGTCAGTTAAGCATGAAGAAGTGGATCATGGTGCTTTGGATCCGAATTTCTTATCACCACAAGGAACAACACCAGGAAACAAGATTTATCCCCAACCAGTTGTCAAACATGAAGAAGCGGTTGCCAATGGTTCTCTGTTCCTTGACACTCTAAGCAAGTTTCATGCTGCTATTGGTACAAAATTCATGTAAGTTATATCTTTTTCTTGAAATTTCAGGTGCTTTTTTGCATCTAGATAAAACTAGTATATGGAGAATTAATTGTAAGTAGATAGTTTGCCATCAGGTTGGATGTTATGTGATATTGATATAGATTAGCTTAGAGTAGGGGGTTAGAGAAAGGTTTGTTTTCCATTTGGATTGTTTTTCAGTCCAAACATTAGAAAATTCTTTTTTAAACAAATATTGTATAAGAGTGTGTTTTTCCTTGTTTGCATGTTTCTTTGAATTTAATGTATGTTTTGGAACCTAGCAATAAATTGTATATATGGAAATGATCTGTAGTCACTTTTACTTCAGAAGCTCTATAGCTTTGTTCTTTGATGAGAATGTAAATCTTGCTAAAAGAGCTAGAAAAGGTTTTCTTTTCGTTTGGGTTGATTTTCAGCCCAAATATTCTAATAGCTTTTCTTTAACCAAGCATTCCAGAGAGCTTTTTACCCTTGTATTTGGGTCCACATTTTAGGCAAAATATTCTTGGCTGTAATAAGGTATATTTCAGGTGATAACTAACCGACAGATTACATTGTCGGTTGCCTGTACTTTATCTGAATTTGCTAAGTTCTCCTACCTCTTCCAGAGTTTGCATAATTCTTTTCTAAATCTTGGGATAATTTGTTTTCAATGTGCCAAAGATATTGAACGTCATTAGTGCAAAGAGTATCAAACAGTAACTGAATGTTTTGGAAGTCATGATGGATGTACCATTAAAATTGTTGAAGGTTCTGGTTTTCATGTTCAGATATTGTAATATTCTTTACTCTTTTATTAGGAAGCTTTATGATGATGTTTAAATTACACAAACAAATTATGATTGAATGTGAAACGGTGGTGCAACATGTCAGAAATTTATACTAGTAACACTCTTTAACATTTATGGAATGCTACAATTATATCAAAGTTATTTTAATGTATTTCATTCTGTGAAATTGCTAATAGGAGAATCACAAATCCGTCATTTGGATACAAAAATTATCAATTAGGTGCTCTAATAGATATTAGGACAAGAGAAAAGCATTATTCTGTGGTTACACCTTTTTTATTTAAATTTTTGT
>VDFB02373720.1:0-102768 GCA_007258455.2 Sequoia sempervirens
ATTTATTAATTAATTGAAATTCAGAATACTGTTGTATTCTAAATTTCAATTAATTAATAAATACAGTCAAATGCTGCTAAATATGCATCCTGAATGCTGCATAGACGTTGCCAATTTAATCAATAGAGTACAAAAGGCATATCTCCAAATTCTAAATTTTGATGTGGTGTGCCGCCAAAAATGGTCTAGGTTTACAACCTACCTTCCCATATTCCCCATATTACAATTGCCACATAGGAGCCGACTCTCCATATTAAATGATAAATATTTGACCCACAGTCCAACGTCACAGATTGAATACTAACTCCAGTCGATGCACGTGGGGAGATGTCTGAGCCCGCCTAACAAACTGTCCATACCCCTTTGCCACCTGTTCTGCGTCCTCTCTGTACGTGCCTGCGCTTTTGTGTGCCACCTCTTTCTACTCTCTATCGCCACCTTAACTCGTTACATGTCTGTAATGCAGCCCTAAATCATTTAGAATGCCGTACGAGTAGTAAGAGTTTGCGGCTACTTCTCTCTCTGTCTCTTCCTTATGTGAATTGTACAGTGTAGTATATAGACTATGACTATTAACCCTTCATTTCTTTGCTACACCTAAACTAACCCCCACGCAACTATGGATAAATCATATGTACATGCCTTCGCTGGCTGGCTATGGTATTAATTTAGACAACCATAGTTTAGTTTTTATTTTCCTTTTCTTAAACTTTAGTCAGGGTTTGATTTTCTTATTTTTAGGGGTTTTTTGTGTTTCAGCTCAATTAGAGGTGGCTGGTACGAAGCATCTGAGTGGAGGTAAGGATACATTTGAGTCCTTGCTTAGGCTATGAAGCTTTTTAGTGTTTAAACAAATTCATCTTACACTGTCTGTTTTGCAAATGTGTTATTTCCGCAAGATGTGCTATTCATGTATAAATTATGATCTGCATTTTGTGCTTTACAAATGGGAAATTTCAGCGAGTGTGTGATCTTAAGGAGAAAACCCTAGACTTCCCCATTTAGCTTGAAATATTACTCAGCACCTGTCCTCTTATTTATGGGGGGTTGGGGTGGAGGTGTACGATTGGGACCAATTTTTTAACTTGTATGCAACTAAATCAACCCTTAAAATACTATGCCAATCTATCTGGGCAGCTATGAAGGCATTCCCATCAGCCATCATCTGTTGCAGCCCCTCGATTGTCTGGTACAACTGCTTTGCTCGTCTGCTCTGGTTACTTGTGGACAATATATATACATTTTAAATAAGAAACATGCAAGATTCAAAGCCGAACATGAGGCCGTGTTTGATTTCCCACGCCATCTTACAACTTAGATACAGCTCTTATGAAGGAAAATGTGTTGTGGTGTCAGAACAGCCTGTAATGCTTTGTATGCGTGTGAACTATCTGTTTTGTTCTACAAACTATTGCATAGGGGCTGGTCTGCTGTGTTTCGTTTTAACTTTTATGTTATATTTTTATCGGCTCTTTGTCACCAATTAGCTATTTTTTTAGGAAATCTTGAAAAAAAAAATATTTTTTTTTATGACATTGGAAAATAGATTCTCTCTTTACTAAGGACCCATTGACATTGGAAAATAGATTCTCTTTACTAAGGACCATTGACAGATCTGTGTTCCTTCATGCCCCAAAAATCTTTCTTATTGTGCATTTATTTCTTATTGTCTGTCCAGCATTCTGAATGCACATTTGACCGTATTTATTAATTACTTAAAATTCAGAGTGTCCCTTTACTCCTCCATAAATTTACTTGTCCTTTATTTAGTCAAAAATGGACTCCCAGGCAGCAATCGCCATTAGCCGAGCTTGAGGGGACGCAAACTCAGGTGGAATTTCTAATCTCCATGGAATGTCAACCAGAGACATTCTGCGACCAGGGACTAAATTTGATAGCCGTATAACTGTATTTAGCTATTTTACTGTAAAATACAATTAAAAAATTAAAAAGTTTATATCACAAGAAAGGGGAGATTTTCGGCAATGTCTATCCAGCCAGCAGAATGCACATTTGACTGTATCTATTAATTAATTGAAAATAAAAAGTGTATTGTATTCTGATTTTCAATAAATTAATAAATATGGTCAAATGTGCAGTCTGATGGCTGCATAGACAATACGGAGATTTTCTACATACCATTGAAAGTACAGATTTCTACATACTGTTGAAAATACAATTATAAATATGCCTACTTTATGGTATAATTTTTCAAAATAAAATATATCTCTAACAAAATAGTGGATGCGGTTAATCTCCCTATAAAAACGCATTTTATAGGCATGATAACATAGAAAAACGCATAAAAACATATATAACATGATGGAACAACATAGTGCCTATTCTCCCTACAAAATATAGAAAAATGCATAAAAACATACATAGAAACACACATAACATGGTGGAACAGCGTAGTGTGAGGCCTTCCAAGACGAGGGATAAAAGTGACAGAATTTGGCAGATGGAAGGAAAGTGGAGATAACGATGCCGTTAGCTAGTGTCTCCCACGTTTTATCAGCAGTCAGTGTTGTGGGCGGGGGTTCACCATAAAGTCGTTGGCCTGGTGGCTTCTGCGAGAAGCCATTGCTTTCTCTGGATTTTGTGAGTAAATTTATGATATAAATTGTAATAAGTATCGTTTTTCAAGAAGATGTGTTTAAAAATATTATATGATTATGCACAAAATAATTGTGGGTTGGAAAACACTCTATGTTGTGAGTTTTTCATTCTGCATGTTCAAAGTTTAAGGTTGGAGAGCATAGGGTGGAGTTGCGGGTGGGGGATGCATAAAACAGACTAAATTGAGGTGAGGGGTGACTAACCAATTGGGTTGTTACTTGTAAAGGGTTTAAAATAGATGTGGGTTGCAGGTTTCATAACACCCAGTGTTTTGCAACCTGCAATTTTACTGACAGCATGAATGTACTGAATTTTTTTTGTTATTTAGACAATACAAATGTAATGAAAGGAACCTTTACAATTTTTAACAACTTATAGTTAGTGTAAAAATTGGATTTCAATTACTTCATATGATGGAAAAAAAATTGCACAAAATAATTGCAAATTGGAAAACACAATGTAGGTTGTCAGTTATTTCATTCTGCATGTTCAAATCTAAAGGGTGGAGAGCATAGGGAGAAATAACTGCATGTTCAAATCTAAAGGGTGGAGAGCACGGGGAGGAGTTGCAAGTGGGGGATAAAAAACTAATCAAATTGACCTGAGGGGTGACTAACCAATGGTGTTGTTACATGTAGAGGGTTTTACAACAGTATGTGGGTTGCAGGTAGAAAGTTTTCAAGACATTCACACTATTTGGTAAAATTGCAGGTTGCAAAACACTGGGTGTTATGAAACTTGCAACCCACAATCCACATACTGTTGTAGAACCGTAGAACCCTCTACACATAACAACCCAATTGGTTAGTCACCCCTCAGGTCATTTTGGTTAGTTTTATGTATCTCCCACTCCAACTCCCCATGCAATTGTTTTGTGCATTATCATATTTAAACACATCTTCTTGAAAAACAATATTTATTACAATTTAGATTGCAAATTTACTCATGTCAGCTTCCAATGCCCGCGGGTGCACAAAATCTAGAGAAGGTGATGCCTTCTCGTGGAAGCCATCGGGTCAGTGACTTTTATGGTGAAACTCCCACCCACAACGCTGACTATCAATAAAACATGGGAAACACTGGCTGATGGCACTGTTATCTCCATGTTTTCGTCATTATAACATTTCCTCCCATTTGCCAAATTCGTCACTTTTACCCCCCTATCTTGGAGGGCCTTACACTATGTTGTTCCATCATGTTATGTATGTTTTTATGTGTTTTTCTATGTTATCATGCCTCTGATATGCACTTTTCTTGGGAGATTAGCCACATCCATACATCAGCGGGGATGGAACCATCAGTAATCGGTTCCCCAAAGGCTTGGAATTTGACGGTCACCTCTACCAATCATATGAAAATTTTATGATGGTTTGGTCATTTCAGGGCTTTTCATTTGACGATTTAAGAAAATTATAAATTGCCAAAAAAATGTTTAATTTATGGAAAAAATTAAATAAAAGCTTCTATATTAAAATATTTTATTAAGCATACATATTAAATAAAAAATACAAATATAATTTAGTTATTATTTTAAAATATATTATTATGTATCATTTAAATTACCAAAATAGTTTTGAAAAGGAATCATAATTCTTAAAATTTTCAATAAACAATTAAAAAATATAATTATATAAAATAAAAACTTAAAAAGTAATTGAACCCTTATTAAAAATTTATTTTATTTTTAGAGATTTTTTTTCCTATGCCCCATAGTCATCAAAGATCAAGATTTTATTTATGATTGAAAAGAACTAGAAGTAAGATGGAATATTAAATTTTGAAACTAGCAAATAAATTTAAAGATAAGAGTTAAATATACAAACAATGATAAATCTGCATATCATGTTCAAGAGTCACCAAGTCACTAGTAAAATGCAGATGATGCATCTAAAATCCTTGTTATTTCATTAGTCACATGGATATCTCTCTCTATAGATATCTTAAAAAATATTGTAAAATTAGAAAACAATGATAATTAATAGTAATAAAGCAAAAATCTTAAATTTACTCTTACAATTGAAATTGCAAGATCCAGGCAAGGAAACTTGCAAAAATCAAGTCAGCCTAAAGCATCCTGACCATTTAACAGAAGATCTTCCCTAAATAAAGGGACTCAAATAGGACTCAAATAATTGGACAATTTAAGGTGTAGATTCATTTGAGAGAGCTTGGAGTGCATGTACATCGGGCCTTACATCAATTATTTGAGCCTCTTAAAAGATTTTCTGATAAAGAAATTTAAAAGATTGGAGTGAATGTTTGTTAGTTTCTAAAGTTGCGGTCCCATGGAGGGGGATTCCTAAAATATTTCAGTGGGTGCTGCTGGGATTTTTTAAGAGCATTTTAAGTGGGTGGTCCCATGAATTTTGTACTTAAAAGTTTAAGCTCCAAAATTTACAGAAGGTGGTGGTCTCATAGCAGGCGAAATGAAAATAGAGAAGAAAATAAATATAGAGGTGATGATATTCTACTTTTTCAACTTCACAGTCCTCACCTTCCGACCCCATGCCATCTAGTACACAGTGACTCATCCATAACCTGTACGCTATCCTCTTCAATCATATTCTTCAATAAAAATGAAAAAAAATTTTTTTTTCTAAGCTTAATAGGAGTTGATTTATTTATTTTTTGTTTCTAAACCTTGAATTCTAAGTAGATATAAGAATCAGTCACTTTGAGTTTACTTTTTCTATCTATTCCTGTCTGCTGTTTGCAAATAGATGAATTCCAAATTTATCCTTTTACCACTTAAGCTCAATACATTTGATAATGCTGTGTCATATATATTCTCTTATCAAAGACGAGCTATTTCTTCATAGTCATTGCTTATCAGAGAAAGACAAACTATTTCTTCTTTAGATAAGGATATAAATTAACCATTATTTTTTGACATTCACAAGAAGAGCTCAAATATAACCAAATAGTATTATGTGTAGATTCATTCCCGAGAGCCTGGAGTGCATATAAACCCTCCTATACAAGAATTATTTGAGCCACTTTGGGCAATTCTATTATTTTTAATGGCAATCATTAAAGGAGCTCAAATTTTCAGGCTCATTAAGGTGAATATTCATTCCAGGAAACTTGAAGTGCAGTCTAGAGAGTTTTGAGTGCATGTACACTATCCCATACAGAAGTGCCTGTCAAAAAGGTTGAGCCTCTTTAGAACAATTCTTTGTAGAACTACTTAAATTTGTACAAATTTCCAAACGTAAAAGGTGCAAAAGGTGCAAATTCAATCCAAGAGCTTGGAGTGCATGTACCAACGGTACAATATTTCTGACAAGGAAATTGGCGCAACTTTAATCTCTTCCATAAATTTTTGTATCCCTCTCTATAGACATAGAGTTTGTACTTGGTGTGGAGAGCTCCACTTCAATCATTAAAGAATAGTTCCACTATGTGCGCTATTTTGGGTGTTTATATATGATAAGGCTTTAGAAACTTTCAAGCAAATGCTATTGGCAGTGTAAAGCCAAATCCATAACCTTTGCTAGTATCCTTCATGTTAGCTTTGTTCAATAAATAAATAAAATATATATAGAACAAAGCTAATAAGAGTATTACATAAGAGGCAAAGTCACTGTGCATGTGTGTATAGATATGTTTCTACACATATATAAAGGAAAAGAAAGCTTTTTGTCAAATTTGAATTTAGGCTAATTAAGTAAATGCACCCAAAGAAAGCATGAATAAACTAGTATAGATATCTTAAATACATTTTTCTAAAAAAATGCGGAGAGATATCAATTGAAGCTATTTCATTTTACTTGGGAACTATTTTATTTATTACAAATACCTTATTTTAAAATATTATATTTATATTAAATATTAATATTTTGACATGTAAATGGTAAAGTTTTTGTTATCACTCTTATGCCATTACATGCTACCCCTTGCTACCATTGTAGAATGCCTCTCAGCATTCTGAAAATATATATAGAATGAAGCTAATAAGAGTATTGCATAAGAGATCAAAGTCACTGGGTGTGTATGCATGTGAGTTAGAATGTAAAGTTTTTGTTAGCACTCTCATGCCATTACACATCACTTCTACCATTGTAGAATTCCTCTTGGCATTAATAAAATATATATAGAACGAAGCTGATAAGAGTATCACAGTAAAGCTTTTGTTAACACTCTCATGCCATTACTTGCCAACCCTTCCTATGATTGTAGAATGTCTCTCAGCATTAATAATAAATATATAGAACGAAATAAGAAGAGTATCATATAAGAGATCAAAGTAACTGGGTGTATGCATGTGTATATTGATATGCATCTACAAACATATATATTATTGTAATTGAAAAATGTGCTTTTTCCAAACGTTAATTTAGGCTAATTAAATAAATGCACCCAAAGCAATCATTAATTAACCTAGATAAATTAATATCAACTGGGAATGGATAATTGAAGTGATATTTGTGAATTTAGATGCAAAAGATAGAGTACCTAGCTATAGGAACTATGATGAAGAGTAATTTTGTTGTACAGATTCTGTTGAACCAATTCATCATGTGCAGAGGAATATCTCTGGACTGTAATAGATCCAGATTCTGTGTGTTTTGACTCCACACGTTGAGATATTGATCCTCTGCTCTACAATACTAATGCCGATGGTGGAACTACTGTGTATATGTGTGTCTATTATCCATCTATACAAAATATATACACACATATATATTTGTAATGGTGAAATTTGTATATTATGTCAATTCTCATTTAGTTTTGGGCCCATTTGATGGAATGTCTTAATATAATTACATATGTATATAGATGTATGTACATGTGTGTAGATATTTATCTATAGATCTTCACTACATATATAAATATGTGCATGTCTATATGTACATATATATAACATCTACACACATATATACATACATATATATTTGTGATGGTGAAATTTGTATACTCATGTCAATCTCATTTAGTTTTGAGCCCATTTGATGAAATGTCTTAATACAATTACTATGTATATAGATGTATGTATATGTGTGTAGATACTTATCTATACATCTTCAATACACATAAATATGTGCTTGTCTACATGTACATATATATAATATCTGCATATATATAAAATGTACGTATGGAGTAGGGCAGCAGGCAGACCTTAATAGTAGGTGTTTGAGGCATGAAGGGACATGGAGCTGTTTAAAAAACATGTTGGAGAAAGAGGGGAACTCAAGTGCAGGATATTGTCAGTGGGATTTTCTGTCTCCTACATACCAATGCTGAATGATGAAATTCTTTATTTGTAGCAAATGCTAAATATAATTGTAAGCCAGAATGCAAAAGATCAGTATATACCTAGCAACAATACCTTTAGCATTAAATGTTATGTATTGGCAAAAGGAAAGCTAACACAAGTGTAAATTGAATGTATTCCTTTGGCTTAAGAATTTATCTTTATTATTTTTTAAATATGAAAATCGAATGCTTTGTTGCTAGTAGGATGCTTTTGTTTGGACACTTTGAAGTGAGCCTAACACCTTTGCCGTACTTTTTCAGGTACCTTTACCTTCAGAAGAAAGTTGATCCTCCTGTTATATTGATTTGCTAACATCTGGATTTGTTATAGAAGATTAATTGTTATGGTGTACAAAAATGTATGGCTCAGCACCAAATCTTATCAATTTGTCATGATTCTAGCGAGATTACACTGGACACTTTGAAGTGATCCTAACACCTTTGCCATACTTTTTCAGGTACCTTTACCTTCAGAAGAAAGTTAATCCTCCTGTTATATTGATTTGCTAACATCTGGATTTGTTAAGAAGATTAATTGTTATGGTGTACAAAAATGTATGGCTCAGCACCAAATCTTATCAATTTGTCATGATTCGAGCGAGATTACTCTACAAAATCCTTTAAGAAAATTTAAGCTTTAATGATCTTTTAGGTTGTAAAATACAGCTTACAAAAATGGTTACAAACTTACATACCATGAATTTCAAGTAACGAAATCATACATTGCAACATACCACAATCAATGCATATTGGGAGATGGTTAGTGCTGACTTGGAGAGGCCGCCTCTTAAAATGGTGGTGCCAATTTGCCACCTCATTCTCCTCTCTATCACCTACTTTTAACTTGACTCCATGTCTGTAATGCATCCCTACCTTATATAGAATCTTGTTCATCCCATTCAAGTTAGAATGTAAGAGTTCTGCAGCTCCTTGTTTCTCTCTCTTTTCCTTCATTCGTTGTGGATTATCCAGTATGGTATATATAACCTTCATTCCTTTGTTACACCTAAATCTCTTCACCAGTCAGCAATGGAATCATGGATTAATCATTAATCACAAATGCATGCCTTCGCTGGCCAGCTGTGTTATTGACATGCCTTCGCTGGTCTGCTGTGTTATTTCAATGTTTAGTTCTAATTTTCCTTTTAAAAACAAAAAGAAAAAACTTAAGTTAGGGTTTGATTTTCTTAATTCAAGGTTTTTCTTTTTCAGTTCAATGAAAGTTGGGTGGCACAAAGTATTCGAGTGGCGGGTAAGGATATATTTGAGTCCTTGCTTAGGCTATGAATCTTTCCAGTGTTTAAACAAATCCATGCTATTGTGCCTGTTCTCATTTTCTTAAAGCGCCTGTTGCTTTAAACCTGCCAATTTCAATAGCTTAAATGATCATCACGCCATCTCAACAGAACCATTTTGTACATATTATGCAACGATGACATAGCATTTGGCGGAGGCATTTCTTTCAAAATCCGAAAAATCTGTCAGGAAATTGCCATTTATCCTACAGCCATGTCCAAATTCGGTGCTTAAAAGTCAGCCATTCCCCTGTTTACGTCCACAAAACTGATAATATTTGCTGAACTCTGTATACATTTTTTTGGTAAGATGTGTTCAGTTTTTTTTATGTATTTTAATGATTGGCCCAGTTGTTTTCCTTCCATAGATCAAGATATGGATGATTGCTTACCCCTATTTATTGACAATTGCGTGCAATGTAAAATGATAAAATCAAAGTGACAATTAAATAAGTTACGTATGTAACTATTGGTATACCATAAATGTTTACAAATTGCATGTTTTACAAATGCGCTCTTTCAGCAAGATGTGCTTTTGATGTATGAAATATGATCTGCATTGCATGTTTCCTATGTGGGGAATTTGAGTAACATATCTGATCTTACTGAGGAAACCCTAGGCATCCCGGACCAAATTTCTACTCTGCTTTCTCAATGAGAGTTTTGTATGCAACCAAATCAACCTGTAAAATTCTTTGCCAATCATGTGCTGCATCCCCTTGATTTCCTGGTATAGCTGCTGTGCTTGACTGCAAATCTCTTCTCTGCTTTCTACTCCTGTGCCATATATTTCATTCGTTGTATCTTCAGAGCGCTGCCCTTGCTCATTGATTATGTGGTTGCTTCTCAATGCCAAAATGAAAGTTTGTCAATTAACAATGTGTAATCTCTGCTTAATCTTCTACTCGTAAGATTTTATACTTAGGGAAATTTGAGACAAGATTTTATACTAGGGAAAATTGAAAAGTAACACATAGAGTCCTCTTGTTAGACTTTGAATTTATGCTCTTACAGTCTTATTAGACACCAGTAACACATACAGTCCTTGTTGGACTTTATCATTTATGCTCTTACTAGACACCAGTAGGTGAGAAAAGTTGAATTAGAGGGGTGCCCCCTGTTGTTGGTGAAGCTTGGGGATCATCTCTGCCTTATTTAAGCATTTTTTCCGCCCATAGTTACAAAATAAATTTGTCTCACGTGAAGGGAAGATTTTTGGCACACTTTCAAAATTCTAAAGGATTGTTGTTCTGTTTAATATATTTACTCTAGTAGTATTTTGAATTTCCTTTTTTAAATAAGGTATGCATTAGCATTTTGGAACTCAAAATAATCAACCCACACCTAAATGAGGGGGAAAGTAAAAAATTTCTTACATAAATCTAGGGTAAATAAAATAAATAGATTAAAGAGTTGAGGGAAATGTAATCAAGTAAATCTTGGAAATTTGGCATTTTATTGTGGTTTACACCACAACTAAATTTTTGTGGACAATACGGTTTCTCTCCCAAACAAAAAGAAAAAGCTCGAGCAAATCAATTTTGCTTGAAATTGCTGCTCCCTAGGTTTTGGTTGAAACTTTTTTTGACTGAAATAAACTTTGGCAAAACAAATTTTCCTGAAACAAGAAAATATACACTCCAACACTATATAGGTAGGCCCCCCACTTCATAATGGGCTAGGACCTCGCTTCCGCATGTTTTAAATTGCTTTTGTAGAAAATAATTGATGCGGTACTCTTTAGCCTGATCTGATTTGTGGCACTGCATTTCCAAGCATCTATTTTTTCACTAGAAACTTTAATTGATGGCTTGGGAATGCCAGTGTTCTTAATTGATCATGCTTTACAAATAGCCCAAATCTGAGTTGGAATAGGCATTTAGCAAAGTAGATAGATGACCTTGGAAAGTGAGTGTTCACTATTGGAATAGGAATGGGGCATATGATCATGCTTTACAAATAGCCCAAATTTGAGTTGGAATGGGCATTTAGCAAAGTAGATAGATGACCTTGGAAAGTGAGTGTTCACTATTGGAATAGGAATGGGGCAATCCATCACTGGGAAAGAGAAGAGAGTATGAAGTGGACAGTGATAGGAAAGTGCATGTGTATGGGTATGGTGGAGATGGGTTCAAATCCCAAGTCTATTTTATAGTACCACCAATCCCTAATTCTAGAATTGTTTGGGCTGACGTCTATTTTATAGTACCAACAACCCCTAATGCTAAAATTGGTTGGGCTGCCATGGCTTTGTTACCATTGCACATGGTTGTTGAGAATTATTTACTCGCAATTGTGAAAAAGCAAAGGCTCTGTGTTGAGAGTTGAGACCCTCTCTCTAAGTGGTGGCAAATTTAATTCAAGGAAAGTAAAGAGAGGGAGATGAAGCCATGAGGAAAATAACATGTAAATTGTTATTGTGAAAGCTAAGTTGGTAGAAATAGAGTTTTCCACATGGCTCATTGCGACCAATGGAAAGTATTGGCACATTGAGAATTTTTGGTAATCGGAATGATTAGGAAATAGTAAAGCTATATGTTCTTGATTTCTATCTTCTTTTGAAAAGATTTTCTTTTCTACTAAGAATACTCCGCTTTCTTAATTCCCCCTTGATCCAACCCCTTAAGTCCACTGAATCAACCACCTTATTCCATATCAAATTTCCTTTTAGAATACAAAATTAATATGCATCAAAATTTGTTAGGTAGTGCAAACCAATCTCATTTTTCAATTGAAAATTCTTAATGCACGGTTCTTGTTCTTGAAGGCTTACTTCGCCTCCATGGTTGGTACTAAGTACATATGGGATTTCTCATTCTTTATTTAATTTCCATGTTCTTCAATTGAAGCTTCTGATTATTCATGCTCTTCAACTAAATTCTACATCAATACATTCACATATATATAGAGTAAGTGCATACTTACCCTTTTGCTTGGATTTTTTTCATTGCTTGGTGGTAATACTTAATAAACTAATGGCATAGCATGTTTGTTTGCGGTATACCTTTGCACACAAGTTCTATTTAGCTCTCTTTTTGGGACCAATTTATTATTGCATGTCTTTTTGGTAGTAGTAAGATGGTATTCAATAATCATCAACATGTGTGTAGTAAGAGTGTGAAATTGGATATTCGAACCCTTCCCACTTCTGGCAACATGGCTTGGTAGAAAGCTAGCTTGCACAAGGATAATGAATTTTTTTCTCGCACATCTTTGCTCGCCAACCAAGAGTAGCTCCAAATTGCTTGCACTTTGCACACACAAAGGATCTTGCTCCTCGTATTGCAACCAACCTCCTCTCAAATTGATCTCTTGTGTCATCATTTTCAAAATCTTCTTGAGGCCCAAAAGGCACACATTCTATGAACCTTTCCAGTCCATTAGTTACCCTTCCATTTGATCTCTTGTGTCATCATTTTCAAAACCTTCTTGAGGCCCAAAAGACACATTCTATGAACCTTTCCAATCCATTAGTTACCCTTCCATTTGTTGAAAGGTTTTACTTTCTTATATTCCATAGATTTCAAGAACGTTCTTTTATGCTCCTTTGAGCATTTGCAATAATGTGAATGCAAACCATAGCATCAGTATACCATTCCCCATTCATTAAAGACAAACCTTGCTCACGTATCTCATAAATTAAATTTTTATACTAATAAATTTTCTATTCCCCATTCATTAAAGACAAACACTGCTCACATATCTCATAAGTGAAATTTTTATCCTAATAAATTTTCT
This sequence comes from Sequoia sempervirens, assembly GCA_007258455.2. Taxonomy (NCBI): domain Eukaryota; kingdom Viridiplantae; phylum Streptophyta; class Pinopsida; order Cupressales; family Cupressaceae; genus Sequoia; species Sequoia sempervirens. The sequence continues at coordinate 12,909 of VDFB02373720.1, forward strand.
ATTTTCTTTGCCTTGGTTGTGGGTGTTGATGTTGTAGCTTCGGGCTACATACTTTTTCCTTGTTGTTGATCAATAAATTTCATATAGCCTAACGACTATTCATTTATTGCATTTATTGAAGTGAAGAGGCGCTTCACTTGGCAAAGTATTATATTTCATTTTGGGCTGACTCTCCTTGTAATTCACACCATTATTTGTAAATATAATTTCATATAGTGATCGACCTTGTTCATGAAGAGGTGCAACCTCTTCCTCACCTTGTATTTATATGAGTTCACTTCATTCATTCAAGGGATCAATTTACACATTCATTCATTCCTTCTTTCACAAGTGTGAACTCTTAGAGAAGTGTGAATTCTTGGAGAAGTACGAATTGTTCAAGAACATATTGAAGACTGACTCTCCTTGTAATTCACACCATTATTTGTAAATACAATTTCATATAGTGATCGACCTTGTTCATGAAGAGGTGCAACCTCTTCCTCACCTTGTATTTATATGAGTTCACTTCATTCCTTCAAGGCATCATTTACACATTCATTCATTCCTTCTTTCACAAGTGTGAACTCTTAGAGAAGTGTGAATTCTTGGAGAATGCACCAATGTTCAAGAACATATTGAAGACTGACTCTCCTAATTCGCACCATTATTTGTAAATACAATTTCATATAGTGACCTTGTTCATGAAGAGGTGCAACCTCTTCCTCACCTTGTATTATATGAGTTCACTTCATTCATTCAAGGCATCGATTTACACATTCATTCATTCCTTCTTTCACAAGTGCGAATCTTAGAGAAGTGAAGAGAAGTGTGAACTAGAAGTTCAAGAGCAGATTGAAGACTATAAGGAGGTTGTTATATCATCATCAAAAGAGTTGTATTATCTTCTAGATATCGCATCACATTGGTGCTGTTGTTTGGCCCTCATATCGCCTCATTGTAAAAGAGATCATTGTTTTATATTCAATATATAAGTGATATATTGTTGCTGGGTTTTTCTCCCTCAAGTGGAGGGTTTTCCCAGGGCATATGTTGTGTCTATTTGTGAATTTGAATTAAATTTCTGTTTTTCTTATCTGATCATAAAACTAACATGGTATCGAGCAGGTCTAAGGAAAGATCTGGTTAGTTAAACAGACAACTTATATTCAGATCTAAGGACAAATCTTTAAAAGTGAAAGTTGGCAAAATAAGTAGTGATCTTTGTCGGATTGAAGTTTGGATTTTTGGTAGCAGGGAAACTAAGATCAATGCCTCTCAAGTCACAGAAGGACAAAATTCTAATGTGGTTTGTGCAGTTGGGTTAATGTTGCAACCAATTTGATTTATCTCTGAAATTTTTAGTATGGCTTTATCTATTTGTGAGCAGATTCATTCTGTTTCTTGGATGGATTACAAGAGCTTTGTTACTGCTATTGCCATTGTGAAGTGGTTAGAATTATGCATATTGTTGGTGTCTATATTACAGATGTAATGTTCGCGCTGGAGGTAGTTCAAAGACTCTAAATTGGGCATGTCTGTATTCAATACTCTCAACATCACTTGTTGATGTATGTTGAATAGAAAGTGTTGGATCATTGATGCCATCATCCAAATACGACATATAAGACCAAGGTCTGTGTTAGCCGTGAAGGTATTAAGTCATCAACATTTCGACAATAGTGTATGCCGACAAGTGAAGTCTAACAATGTTGTTCGAAGGAATTGAGTGATATTAGCAGGAACCTGGTCACTCTCTGTTAAATTATAGAGTCGATCTTTAAGAGGAATGGCTGAGTTGCGACAGACCCCAGGCACACTAAAAAAAGTTATACCAATGCTGATTTGTGGTTGTCTGTAATTCCTAAATTTCTTCAATGATACATCACCTTGTGGTCTATACTCTCGACTATCTTTCATTGAAATATCGATAGATTGTAATGTATTGTCTGTTGTGTTTATCAACACATTCATTCTCATCAGAGATAATCTCAACCATAATGATACTAGCTTAGTTATCTTATTTAATAATATATCTAAATAACGTCGGGAGATATCTTAGTGGAGCAGTTTGAATTTTGGGAGATAGGAGTTTAAGAAATTCAATATGCATATCATCAACAAACATGTTCAAGGATTATATGTTGTCATTTTTGTTTATAGACAGTATAATGAATACATTATAAAAAGTTCTACACAACAAGATTATATTATGTTGCAAAGCATTTTGAATCTCTTGACATGTTTAAACATGCAACAAAAAGCAAAAATCTAGTATTGCAACTTCTAGGTAATGTAAGAAAAGAACAATGTATTTTTTGTAAACACGAGAGATCTTTATGAACAATTTTGTCCATTTATTTAAATAGGTGTTGAAAATAATTTAAAAGTGTCTAGCGTATATTTAAAATATTCACTCTCTTGAACTTCCCAGTTAGGGCATTGCTCATTTCGTCTATAATGCTTGGGTGTATTGGGAAAACACATAAATCATATCATAAATTTTTTCTCCATTTTGGTTTAGCAGTAGTGGAGAAGGTTATTGAAGACATAGTTGTGGAAGACATGGTCTCTGCAAATATAGTTGGAACACGTACAAACAATTACAAATAAAATATAATTAGTGGACACATGGCAAAATATTTTTCCAGCTTCTCGTCACCATGCACAACCATGCACAACTACCTTGTCCGACACATAGCAAGCTGTAGAATGTATGACGTTAGCATATATGAAATAAAAAAGGGAAAAATATGTTTTTTAATTTTCCTCGGAACTTTCAAGATTTTGCCATCATCGGGAGGTGTTGGTTGACACAAGGTACCATCTTGAACCCATTGGAAGTTTGTCATTGGCCCTTTTACTTGCCAAAATAAAATTGTCTTACACCATTTAAAATATATATATATATATATATATCTTTGATTATTATTTATAACTAGCATATATATATATATTTAATCATATATATAAAATACATCGAGAGATATCCTTGTTTGCCATCATATAAGATCCAAAATTTTCTAGTAAATTATAGGGAAGTTTAGTATGTTAAAAAATTTGTTGCTTGAATGTATTTGATTTTACCCTTGTTATTTTTGAGCCACCTATTGAAAAATAAAATTATTTTGGATCTCATATATTGCTTTATTCCAAATTTGTCTTGGCTTTGGGGGTGCAATTGCTTATGGTAAAGCGGATTCATATGGGTTTGAGTCACCCCAGTTCGGTTTGTTCAACTATCTTTAATGTTATTTTCCTACAAATTGTTTGAAGCTATATTTGATTGCCTTATTGCTATTTATTGATACAAAATATGATTGGCGTGAGTTTTAGGCCTACAACTATATTGAAGGAAAACTAATATTGTTGTGGTGAAATTGTTTTTCTTGAGATTTCAGAGTGAACTGCGTCAACAACGATTTTTCTCTAAATGCCAAATGAAGGCAATATTGATGGTTGGCTTAGACGTAACGACAAAAGGAAACACCCCATCACTACAAATGGTAAATTTTGAAAATTTGGAGTCTCATCACACTTCCAAGTCCATGGAAAAAGAATTTTCCCTACCCAACTAGGCATCAACCTAAAGAACACAATCTCAGGATTTAGATTAGATCAATCTTTATACCAGCTATTGTCAAAATGATCACTAGTGACACAATTGTTTTGAATTTTGCTAATTGATGGGTATCGTCTGATGATTTTCCATTTTTTTTAGAACTATGGATGAGTGTAATGTTCCACTGGAATGTGCCCGCCCTAAAAAATATTGCCATCTTCAGAGATGGGGATGTTTCTAAGAGAGTGGGACAACAGTGAAACATTCCTCCACTGTTCCACCACTACCATTTCCATATAGGAGATGTCTACCTGAAAGAGGGTACGTTTCTGGGGTACCCCCCCTATGAAGATGTTGGGATGTCGCTAGCACCCTTTGAAAACTTAACCATGTTCCTTGTACGTCTTAGAATCTTGCAGCCGACCCCACATTTGGCTTTTTTTAAAAATACTTGTTTAATAAAGGAAGGCATTTTTTAAATTTGGGCCATTATCCATATTCATAATAGTCTAATGGGCCCCACCCACACCCTAAGCACTCGATCCTAATACATTGGCCAATGCCCTTCTGGATTTAATATTTTTATGTTATCTTGAAGAGATTTGGCGAACCTTCAATTTCACAAAATTTACATCTATTTAGCATGTCTTGAATAAACTGTGATTCTAGCTAAAATATAGCCAAGAACTCAAAGAGTACATCCTTGCTTAGATCACATCTTCAACATGACCTCATATTGTAGAGAAATTACATATAAGAAGCCCTGAAGTAGGTAAGAAAGCCTACGCGGTTGTATAATTAGAAAAAACACTATGCCAATTAAGCCAGAAACACAGGAACACTACTAGAGATTGGTGAAATTTCTTTTTCTCTTGACTTGCATGTAGAGTAGAGCCTCATTCTTTATTGCCTCCCTTCTAATCTCTTGAAGATGTTTTTTTGATAAAGTGCCTTCTTTCGTTATGATTGTTGTTTTTTATACAGCTTTTGCTGCTTTGCATCAAATGAATTTCCTAGGTTTCATTTATGAAACCTTCTATTTTTTGTATCACTTCGCTGTTTTAGTTTTAGGTTTTAGTCTTACTAAGTTTTTTCCTAGCTTGTAAACTCAATTGTCTTTTTCACAATAACAAGAGCCTTGGGACATTCTTCAATATTGAATGCATTTTAGAGTCACCTATTGAATACCCTACACATGATTGGGGGGTTTCCGAGGAGTTTCATTGCCATAAATTTTATAGAAGCTATAGTTAGTAGAGGGGAGAAAATACATAACGGGAGAGAGCGAGAAGATAACTGATACATCTAATATAACATAAGAGGGAAAATTGAGGAAGTAAATTGAGTAAAATTACAAAAAGCTGAACTCCTTTAAAAATCACAAATAGGATTATCTTTAATCTCGAATGTGCACAAAAATTTCAAATTATTGATATACCAAAATATTGTTGTATAAAAATTACTAAAGATTATTCAACTTTTATTGTGGTTGTTCGAAGTTGGTTATACAACCATCAATTACAAGTAGAATTCACTTTACAAATTTATTTCTTATTTCCCTAATTTTCTCTTTATTTCTATGTTGCTTAGAGACGTACAATTTCTTGACAGTGGATATTTATTTTTAGCAAACAAACCAAGGGCACATCAATAATTAGATACCATTCTTTCATAAACTTTACAAAGGTATTTATCATTTTTTTCCTATTCAATAACATTTGGTATATTTGTGCTAAGATTAAATTTTCATATTTCTTGCTATTATTTTCTACTTTCATTGTTATTTATATTTTGTTTGCAAACATTAAATTGCCTGAATTGGGATATTTGTTCTCAACAAACAGACAAAGAAAACACCGTAATCAACACAACTATTTGACAAACTTTATAGAGGTTTTTCATAGTAATATGATTTTAAATTTTTGGTGGCTTAGTTGGTTAAATAAAATACATTCTTTCTATATAATTGATATATTGTTCATTAGACATGTTTGTAGTTGTTTTAATTTTTTAGCATTTCTTTTAGATACATTTCAATTTAAATGATTTATTAATATATATTTTTAGTCTAAACAACATAAACAAAAAAACATAAATCATAATTGTATATAGCTTTTTTAATTATAATTGATAATTGAATACATAATATATTCTAAAACGCACATAAAGTACTATGCATTATTCTATTTGATAATGTAATATTTTAACATACAAAAAAAGTATAATAGTATAAATTGGATATTTAGTTGTTTAATTTTTTAACTTTTTCTTTTTTAATTACATTTCAATTTAAATGGTTATTAATATATATATTTTTAGTCTAATTTTTTAGCATTTCTTTTAGATACATTTCAATTTAAATGATTTATTAATATATATTTTTAGTCTAAACAACATAAACAAAAAAACATAAATCATAATTGTATATAGCTTTTTTAATTATAATTGATAATTGAATACATAATATATTCTAAAACGCACATAAAGTACTATGCATTATTCTATTTGATAATGTAATATTTTAACATACAAAAAAAGTATAATAGTATAAATTGGATATTTATATAGGTGTTTTTTTTTTAATAGGTAAGATTCATTTTATATTAATATCAAAAAAGGATTTACAGTTTCGAGCCCCTGCTATGGGCAATAGATCGCCAATACAGGCTTACACAAAAAATTCAAAAGGATCGCGCAGGATCGAAACCAACCAATGAACCACTAATGCATTATAACCTATAACTATGGATTGTGACATAAATGTAGAGAAAAGAAATAGCTACAAACTAGACTTAGACATAAACCCTTCCATACATTTATCACTAGGATAACCAACCATAGGAGAGACTAAACCCATGCAATTACTAGACATTTTGTTGAGAAAACACACAAAACTCATACTTCCAGGACGAATTGGAAACTGTAGTTAAGCATGTTGATGTTATGACAGCGTCGGTCTTATCCTTCCAGCCGATCTCCTTGTTGAAGAATAATAAATGAAATCATAGCTATTGCCATTTAATTTATATGATATCGATTTAATTGAAGAAGCACAATGATTGATAATTATATTAATGGAATGGCACAAATTAATGAAGAGGCATGAATTTCTAAAAGAGGTTGACATCTTGAATGGATGTGGTTTCATTGGAGGGGTGCATCTTTCTTGCTGGGTCGACTTGTGTCTTTAAAAGGTAATGTCTCCTCTCATCATTGTGTATATATAGTTGAAGAAGTCTCATTGTTTCATCATCAAATTCATTCACTCATATTTAGTTTGTCCTTATCTCAAGTGCGTGTTCTTCTCAAGGCAAATCGATATCTTTTAAGGCTGAATTTTATTCAGTATATTGTAGCTTTGTATTGCTAAGTAGCATCACACCTTGGTGCATATATTAAGGCCTTCATATTGACCTCTTGTAAGGAGATCAATATTGTGTGAAATCAATATATAAGTGATATATTGTTGTTGGGTTTTTCTCCCTCAAGAGGAGGGTTTTCCTAGGGTATCTGCTGTGTTATTGTGTATGATTTTGAATTATTTTGTATGCATTAAATCTGATCATAAACATAACATGGTATCAGAGCGGGTTTGAAGAAGATCGTGATCAAATTTCTTATAACAATGATACTCTTTTCTCTCCTTCTCCTTGTTGTCTATCTTTATCCATTAGTCAAGATGGTGAATTGTCTTAAGATTGAAGATAGACTCGAGGGAGCTTCAAATTATACATCATGGAGGTTTAGAATCATGCTCACCTTGGAAGAGAATGATTTGGCTGAGTTCGTGGAGAGTAAAGTCCCCAAACCTACGGATAAGGAAGAGAAATTTGAATGGAGAAAGAAAGATACTAGGGTGAAGAAGATGTTAGTTGATTTTGTGAAGGATCATATTGGTCCTATCGTCTCAAAGTTGAAGACAACAAGCGATGTTTAAAATTTTGGAGATGTACAAAATCAACAACACAAGCCGTGCACTTGCATTAAAGCAACAACTTCATCATGTTAAGATGGTGGAAGGAGAATCTGTCATCGCTTACTTCATGAAGATTTCCGAATTGAGAGATCAACTCTCTACTATTGGTCATTTTGTTGATGTCAAGGATTTGACCATGCTTTCCCTTAATGGTCTTCCTTCATCTTGGGAGTCTTAAATTCAAGGAATCAACGCGAGATCAAAACTTCCCAAGTTTGATTGTTTGAGGGCATATTGTATTCAAGAAGAGTCTAGATTGGCTACGAGAGGTGTTGGTCGAAGCTCTACAAATGAAGACATTCATGTTTTTTTTGCTTAATCCTCGAAGAAGAAAGGGAAAGATGGAAAGAAAGGATACTTCAAGAGGAATAGAGATAAAGGTGTTGATGGTGCTCCCACATTCAAGAAGAAGTGGGACCTCTCCAAAGTCCAATGTTTTTGTCGTGACAAATTTGGTCACTATGCAAATGATTTCCCAACTAGACCTAATCAATATGCTTCATTTGCGGATGTGGAATCTCTCCTTAGAAGGATTCTAGGGAATTTCTATTTTAAGTCATGGGCCTATGTTCAAACCGTGAAGGTTGTGTGCTGATCTGAGCACAAGAGCAGTGTATCTTACTATGTCTAGTATTTGCATCCATCAAAATATTTAAAGAGATAAGTATTCTTTGTTTGCTGAGTTATATCATTTAGTTGGATCTTGTAATTAGTAAAGAGAGATACTAGTTTCTCTTGAATTGTGTTCTCTAGCATAAGATCCTTTGAAGATTTCATTTATTGCAAGTTATTTCATGCTGGTTGTGAAGATTTCTGAGTGTGACTCTGAAATAAAAAGAGAATTGCAATTTCGATGGTGATTAGTTGGTCACATCGATATCATTCTCTAATGCATGAACTATGATACAGCCTTGAACTCTTGTAGAGAGTTGGTTCTACATGCTAACTGCTTAATGCATTCAAGAAATCTGTAGTTGTGCAGATTGTTTTTTTGTTATGTTGAGTTTGGCACTCTCAAGAGGAGTAAAAGATGGAAGAAAGAGTTATATCAAAATTCAATAAAGATAAGTTTCTTTATCCCTTCATTTTGATTTTTTGATATATTTCTCTTTAGGTAGATTTCTTTATTCATGTTTTTAATATTGTTCATAATACTCTTATGTGTTCATGCTATAACTTGTCATAGTAAACCTTGTATGATTCTAGCCTTGATATTTCTTTGGATAGTTATAAACTAGTTGTAATCTCTCTCTAAATCGCTTCTAGGATGGATCAAGGAGCAAGCAGGTGATGAGAGATTGTTTAGTGATAAAAAACTTGAGGCATCTTGTGAGGAAGTTATGCTAACCAAAGAAATGATCAAGCATGGAGTTGCAACTTGCAACTATGGGACCAAGTTAGTGGCTAGAGGGAGTTTCACTTTCAGGGGATTTCTTTACAATCTCTGAGGCAGGGATCAAAAGGGAGTCATGTGACTCACTGAGATGAAGTGTAAGTTGTAGTATTGCAAGGTCAAAGTTAATGTCCTTGAAAGACCTCTTTAGCTGCTGATAAGAAAATTGCACAAGATAATCATTTGGAGTTGACATTGGTACCTCTGCAAACCTATTCAGAATAGAGTGATCTGGGATGAGGTCGAGGAGGACAATCCTAAACTCTCTACAGTACCAGAGGTGTGCGCTGGAAAACATTATTTAAGGCAAGTGTTGCAGGAAATCGTGGACGAAGAGGTCAAAAGGTTGATGCAAGTACTTGAAGATTCAAAGGGAGTCTACTGAACTTGAAGAAGATGATAATCTAGTTGATCTTGGTTCTTTATGTTGATTTATTCTTATTGGAGAAGTTCACCTCATTATCAAATGCAAGGAGCTAGCTTCTGAATTTGAAGTGAAGGATCTTGGTTACATGCATTACGTCCTTAGCTTAGAAGTATGGCAAAAGCCTGATGAGATGATTCTAGGTCAAGGGAAGTATACTATTGAAGAGATTTGGTATGATGATTTTCAAATCCATGTCTACACCTATGGAGACCAACTTGCATAAGTTGAAAGAGGTTGCAGCTAGTTCAGATCTGGTGGATTCCACGATGTATAGGCAGTTGATTGGATCGTTGATGTATCTAGTCAATACTAGAATGGATATTTTCTATGGAGTGAGTGCACTTAGTCAGTTCATGTGTGAACCAAGGAAAATATATCTAGTTGCAGTGAAGCATATCCTGAGATACTTGCATGGCACAGTTGGATATGGCTTGAAATATTCTTCAGGTGTGGATTTGAAGTTGCATGGTTATACTGATTCTAATTGGGTAGGGTGTGTTACTAATCGAAAGAGTACTTCTGGATGTTTCTTTAGTTTGGGGTTTGCGATAATATCTTGGTGTAGCAAGAAGAAGTCTTCAGTGGCACTGAGCACCACAAAGGTCGAGTATATTGTAGCTTGTGTGGAAGCTCGAGAAGCAGTGTGGCTTTAGAAGCTCCTTGCAATATTGTTTGGACAATCATTAGAGCTGACTACCATTAGCTGTGAGAAGCTTTCTGTCATTCCTGTGTTCCATGATAGAACAACTACGCATGTAGAGATCAAATACCATTATATTAGAGATATGGTATTGAGGAAAGCTATATAGTTGAGGTAGATCAACACTGATGAATCAGAGGGCACACATTCTCACCAAGCCTCTCCAAGATAAATTTTGTGTACTTTCAAGATAAGCTTGGTATGGTGGAGAATACAACCTTAACTAAGAAGGAGTCTCAGTATCAGTGATCCTCTTTAATGAGTTCTTCTCTGTAAGAGAAGTTCGAGGTGAAATCCCTCGTTAATGCATTCTTCTCTACAAGAGAAGTTTGAGGTGAAAGCCCTTGTTTCCACCCTCTGGGAGAGCCATGGTGGATGTCATGTGTGTGACTCAATGACAACATCACGTGAGAGAGTCTGTGATGATTTTTTTTGTACTTGTGTTTCACCCTCTAGGAGAGCCATGGTGAAAGTCATGTTGAGGTGACAAACATCACGCAAGTGATGAACACTTGTACATACCATACATGTTTGTAGCCATTATGGTTGATATCACGTTGAGGTGATATCTGATATCATGATGAGGTGATATCTTTCTTTTCCACATGGTTGTAGCCATTGTGGTAGATATCATGATGAGGTGACATCTGATGTCGTGCAATGAGGTGACATCTGATATCACGACGAGGCGATATCTTTCTTTTCCACATATGGTTGTAGCCATTGTGGTAGACGTCACAATGAGGTAATATGTCTTGTACAACTAGAAGTATACTCCCTAGCTGAGAGGGAGTGTTGATGCTATGACAGCGTCGGTCTTATCTTACCAGCCAATCTCCTTGTTGAAGAATAATAAATTAAATCATAGCTATGGCTATTTAATTTATATGATATTGATTTAATTGAAGAAGCACAATGATTGATAATTATATTAATGGAATGGCATGAATTAATGAAGAGGCACAAATTTCTAAAAGAGGCGACCTCTTGAATGGATGCGATTTCATTGGAGGGGCTCATTTTTCTTGTTGGGTTGACTTGTGTCTTTGAAAGGTCATGTCTCCTCTCATTACTGTGTATATATACTTGAAGAAGTCTCATTGTTTCATCATCGAATTCATTCACTCATATTTAGTTCATCCTTATCTCAAGTGCATGTTCTTCTCAAGGTAAATCGATATCTTTTAAGGCTGAATTTTATTTAGTATATTGTATCTTTGTATTGCTAAGTAGCATCACACCTTGGTGCATATATTAAGGCCTTCATATCAGCCTCTTGTAAGGAGATCATTATTGTGTGAAATTAATATATAAGTGATATATTGTTGCTGGGTTTTTCTCCCTCAAGAGGAGGGTTTTCCTAGGGTATCTGCTGTGTTATTGTGTCTGATTTTGAATTAATTTTTGTGCATTAAATTTGATAATAAACCTAACAAAGCAGAACTTCTTCAGGAATTTAGCGCCTGCAACATCTAGACGACGATGCTCCACTAATTCTAGACCATTTATGTCCAAAAGGAAAGGATAAAACTTTACCAGGGCGTCTGTGTCCTCCAAGAGCACAAGGTCATGTGGACGAGGGATGCCAATGCCAATCGAAGCTGTAGCTAGAGCCATTTCCAGACCCACCAACATATCCTTCCTGAAAATTCACTTCATTATCACCCTTGCCTTGACCTTAGAAACCCCCACATCCAGTAAACTAGCTAGAACTCGAGAAGAGATGTTGAAGTCCAACCGATATCCCTCAACACCCGCCATGAAACCCTTGGCAGTTAAACATTTTATTGCTAAAAATGTGAGGTAGTTTAGGTGAAGAATGATCTGACTGAGTTAGAGAGAGGTCACCAGACCTAAGAAATCCATCTACCTTTTCAAGCTTCATAGTTGGATAGGCGTGTCATGTTGCTAGTGTCGAGTTCCTTCGTCGAGACCTACAAAATAAATCTTCCCATGCCCAAACTAAAAGGAATGCCAAAACTTGACACACCCTTATGGCGGGAGGAATGGGAGTGTCAGAGTGTCAGGGAGGAAATGCCTTGAAAGCTCGACCTCACCATCTTTAATGAATTTCCCAGATGTTGTGCCCAACAAAAACTGTGTAGTAATGTTGATAATAAGTGTTGGTTGACAAGACAAATCAAGTGCCAACGTAGAATGATGAGAAAACCAACCCTAAAGAAGGATCCATAATGCATTTACCACCTCAGACACCCATGCCACCATTTACAAACGGGTTTTGAAGGGACCCAAAACCCACTCAAGGAAGAACAAGTTGCACATGAATAAAACATAGACAACCAACAGTGAACCAACAACAAATCACCAAATGAACAACATGATTACCCAAATCTATAGCAAACAAAAAAGGTTTTGACATGAACCTTAAACCCAACACAACCAAGTTTTACAAGGGATCTTGAACCCAAACCAGGTTTAGAAGGGAACCTGAAACACACTTACAACTAGATAACATGGACTAGAATCCCTCACAACACACTAGGTTTTAACGAGGACCTTAAACCCACTGCTCATGTGATCACAACCTAGATCCACCAGGAAAGAAAACCAAGAAAGCTTGATTAGCCCAAACTGCCATCCCACCAAAATAGGGGAGGAGACCACCTAGCCACACCAATGAGAAGACCTCTTACAACACCACCAAACACAAAGAGTTGAATTAGTCTCCACCTCAAAAAGAGTAGGCTCCCCTCTATAGGAGTAGATGCCATGAAGAACTTTACCACCACTACAACCAAACTGCAACAAATAATAGCTCCACCTCTATAGGAGCGCACACCACCTCAAAAGGTAATGTAACAAAAGGGACCAGTAGCATGGAAATCACCTCCCCAAATCCATAGACACCAACTCTACCTCTAGAAGAAAGGACTCCACCTTAGTAGGAGTAATCTTCGCCTCAATAGAAGACACAGACTGAAGAAAGGGGAAGGAAGCCACCCAACTAGTAGCAAGGAGAACCATGATAGCCATCGACAATTTGAGAAACTGGGCTAACAACATAAGCATAGTGATAAACCCAACCAAAAACATTAAAAATAAGAACATGGGCAACAAGAAACACAAAAGGAACATCCCATTCAAAGGAAACTTAAAAGAACCCAACAACCAAAGGCCTAGCAGGGTTCCCAGACAAAAAACAAACAGAGGAGCCCCCAAAACAATACTTCATCAATGAGAACAAAGGAGGTCAAGAAATAGGGGCAAGAAACCCCAAACAGAAAGCAAAGAAAACCACTCCTAGAGCAACATGAGCACCAATTAGCACCAAGAAAAATCTCCACTAGGATAACAAATAACACAATAAACTTAGCCCAACCAAGCACACCCCACCGAAACAAGGAGTAGGGAACACAAACTCAGGAACCCTTAGGAATAGGGACATAAAAGAGACAACCCCCTTCAAAATAGAAAACAACCAAGGGGGGGAACATAAGTAACACCAAAAAGCAAGGATCAATGCTCAAAGAGAGAAGCAACATAGAGCCCCTGGTGAAACAAGGAGGACCCAAGTTGGACAAAACCATGGAGCAGCCGAAACATGAGGCAGAACATCAACTCTGACATGCTGGACAAAGCCAAGGCATGAACACAAACACTCCACCGAAAGCACCAACTAGGAATCTCAACAAGCATCAACGGAGAAACCAAAAGTCGTAGCCAACAAGCACCAAGAAAAAGAGCAACCAAAAGGCAACACCAGGTCAAAGGGAAGCGTAACAAGCCCACCAAGGCAAGAGGACACCTTGCAAGGAAGTAATAGGGAGAAGGCCAAGCCAAAAAGCACAACTTCAACCTCAACATGCTAGTTAGAGCCCAAAATAAGCCACAACCCTACAAAAATTTCTGTAATGGACCAAAGCCCATTAAACATGTCCACAACTAGACCAGAAGGCAAACCACCAGAGTTGTGAACAACATCCCAGCCGCAAGGACAAAAATAGAACAGAGGCGAGACTCCCATTCACTAAGCTAGAAAATGAGCACCCCCATAGAAGCCACCAACACCACCAAATCAATAGTGTAAATCACCAACCACAGGGATGAAAAAATGACAGCAACGAAGGCTGACAACAAAGAGAACACACGAGAAACCACCACCAATGCAAGAACCAAAAAGCACCTCCTGAGAATAGACAAAACAAGCACACAAACAATAGAAAGCTCCAACAAAGGCCACAAAACACCTACAATAACCACCAAAACCTCATCATCTTCATCTGAATTTGCATCTTCCCCCTTATCCTCACCTCCAAAATTCAAACCAAAATTAGGACACCCATTCCCACTCCTTGCACCACTCCACTCCATTTCAAATATATATGAATTGTTTATATATATTAATTATTTCTTTATTAATTCATAAAATAGTAATTACATAATTCATAACTTATTCTATTAGTCATTTAGATATTTTATAATTTTAAATTTATTGTATTATACTTATTAATTATAATTCTTTATTTATTAACTTTTTAGATAAAAACGATGAAAAAATTATATATTTTATTTGCTTTATTGATTACAATTTTCCCCACATTATAGTCATGTAGGGATGGAGCCTCATAACAATACATCTTATCACAAAAATTATACTACAGGAAATGAATCTCCTCAAAGAGCCATTCCTATTACAGCCTTGAATCTTTACAAGAGTCGATGGACAAAAGGCTAGAGTGATTATGAAAAAACTTCATCATTTTAATAATACAAATGGCAATGGGAAAGTTTTTATCTTTGATCTACTTTACTATAGTGGCACTGGTGAAATAAGAGTCACATGTTTTAATGCGATTGTAGAACAATTCCATAATTGTATTGAGAATGGAAGAGTATTTACAATCTCCAATGGAAAATTCTATTGTAGAGTAATTCCATTGTTCATTTATGTATTGAGGACGATACATTACTACCAGAGCACAATTTCAATTTTACACCAATCAATGAAATTAAGGATATGCAACAACAATTCGATGGTTGATATCATTGGTATTGTTTTATCAATCAATCCATGTAATACAATATTCAAAATGAATGGTACCCAAACCCAAAAACAAACTCTTCAGCTAAAGACAACTCGGCTTGCAAAATTGACTTCACAATGTGGGGTGATTTTTGCAATAATGAAGGTGAACAACTTCAGAAATTGTGTCATTTACAAACTTTACCAATTCTTGTTATAAAGGTTGCAAGAGTAAGTGACTATGGTGGAATCTTTGGGAACAATCAACACCACCCAACATTTGATAAATCCAAATCTTCTAGAGTCAAAATAGTTGAGATCTTGGCTTAATACAAAGGGAAAGAATTCCACCTCACTCTATGACAAAGGAACATTCATTTGTTAGACAACCTTTAATGCTGAAAATTGTGGAAGAAATTAAAGATAGACAACATTTTATATGCAATACAAATCCATGGATTCTACTGAAAGCTACATTATCTTTTATCAAATATGAGAATTTCTATTACAATGCTTGCCCCATGGGGAATGAAGCTAAGAAATGCAAAAAAAAGGTGCAAAAAAATGGAAATGATGATTGGTATTGCCAAAAATGTGATAAGAGTTTCCCTAATTGTGATTATAGATATCTCCTTCAATGCCAAGTGCAAGATCATACTAGTTCAACTTGCATTACTACTTTTGAAAAAACAATATAAGAAATAATGGGTGTTATAGCAAAGAAATTATATATATTAAAACATGAAGATCAAGATGATGTGAAGTTTGGAGACATTATATGCAAAGTACTTTATAAGAAATTCATATTTATAGTTCAAGTGAAAGAAAAGAGTTACAATAATGTAGAGAGGATAAAGTGCACAATCATGAAAGCAACTGACTTTGATTATTCATCTGAAAGCAAGGTTCTATTAGATTCACTTGGTCAAGTTTAAGCTCCCCATATTTTGAGAAAAAAAAAGCATGTAAATATTATGCATGTATGTATAAGTATATACCTCTTTATACATGTATATTTTGTTGTTGTCATTCAATTTAGTCATGCAACTATTGTAACATTTATAAATGCAATGTATATATATAGATATATATATATATATATATATATTTACACAATTCCATTTTGTTGTATTTAAATTGAGATAAATGAATATTTAATTTTCCATTTTAAAACTAACTAATTTTTATTTTTTTTACATTCTTTTTACCTATATCAAATAATATGATAATGATTCCTACACTTTTGAATATAACATAATTGTAATTCCCTAAAAATAATTTACTAACATTTAGTATAAATAATTAGCCGATAGGCTATATATAGAGTGAGCTTTCACCTGAAACAAGTCTCACGCCAGAAACAGGCTGCCGCTAAACAATTTTTGGGTCATTGTTTACAGTTTGGTGGTGGGTGTCGTTGACAAGTCAAACATTCCTTGCCTCTCGCCTCAAAACAAAATCCGATTAACATTTAATACTGAAATCTACAAATCAAATCAAATTTGATAGGTGAAATATTATCCAACCCAACAACCCTAATATTTTCCACTATTTTTGTTTACTATAGGGAGACCGGTTTTGGTTCATCTCATTGTTAAGAAATTTCTGCGTTGGTAGGGTTCCGT
Source organism: Sequoia sempervirens (assembly GCA_007258455.2). Lineage (NCBI taxonomy): Eukaryota > Viridiplantae > Streptophyta > Pinopsida > Cupressales > Cupressaceae > Sequoia > Sequoia sempervirens. Next base: position 29,555 of record VDFB02373720.1, read on the forward strand.
AGAAATTTCCCTGCAAACCTTTGCCCATTTTTTCTCATCGGCATTGTTGACAACACGACACAATTTTTGCACAATCTTGAGGTAAGTCATTTGGCATCGTTTTAACGAGTGCTTTTTTTGGAATCTCTATGCACCATATCATTTTTTTTGTGGTAAGTCTTAGTAACACCATTTCCATTCGAGTGATTCATAAATTTTGACATGTTTTCACAATTTTTTGAATAGAGGGGAAAATGAGAACAAATTTCAGACACAACACAAATCCTGTGTTAATGGGTGATTAAAAAGGTGTTACATGTTCTTACAATCCTGCCAATGAAAAAGAAAGTCAGGAGGAAAAAATCCCTACTAATGAATATTGAATACCCAAAAGAATTGAAGTGCTTAATGAAAACTTTCTTAATCACTTAAATCTATAAATACATTCAATTTCAGAAAAATGAAAATTCTTTAAAGTCCTTTTGTCTGGGCATGTACACCATGAATGTTCTCTTGGCTAGTTGTTGATGAAACTCAGCCAAATTTATCTATGAATTGGGTTTAATTTTCTTGCTATTATAGTCAATCAAAATTGGCATGTTCTTATTTGGGGTGTGATTTTGTTGGTAGTATATACAAATGATACTATTTTTGTAGGTTGTCTAGCTGTCTTCCATCGTGAAGTCCATGTGTAAATGAGGCAGAAGTTTCACCTGCCCAGTCTTCATTGATATTGAGTCTACCAAAAAGAGCACAAGATCGAACCCTATCCTAGGTTACCCAAGGCTTTGCAAAATAAGGTTACAAAATAAAAAACCCACATTGCTAAAAACTCTTAAAACTGAAATCTGTTCAGAACATACTATTTTACAGATTTGATAATCACCTAAATATCTTCAATTTTTTCAAAAGCCTTTCATAAGTTACAGATAGAATGGTACTTGAAATTGAAAACTCAGATGGTAAAATAGAAGAAACCCTTTATCTTATAAATTACTATAGACATGCTTACAGATTTCATATTTCCTTGATTTGAAATGATCAGTGAATAACAGTGACATTGAACCTGAGTACAACACTGAGTCCTTGGAAGTAGTGGGTCTCCATTTCAACAGATATCTCCCTTTGCTTTAAGAATACACTATCCTGGCCCTGGAAAATAAGAGTTCTTCCATTGTACATCCCTTCTGAACAAAAACAACTGTCAAGACCAGCAGCACACTGACATCTTTCAAAGAATCAGATATATGCATTCCTGTAGCTCTACCCACTACTCTTGAGTTGTGTTGGGGGCCTTCTATCACAAGATCATCCATGACATATATCATCCCAAATGCTACTGCTAAACCTAATGTTACTTTCACTGCTGTGGTGTTTCTAGGCTTGACAATGTCATGCATGTAAAACTATAGCTATGTTTTCTTCATCTCCATTGATTGTATACCCAATACAAGGAGAAAAGTCAGGGACAAGAGAAATAGGCCATTTAGACCTACTTTCCTCATTTTACAATCCTAAAAAATAAGAAATTTCAAAGATTACAAACCCTCAAACTCTGTTAGAATCTTATCTTCTTGGATAATTTCAAGCTTGTTTTCAAGCTTCACTTTTTTAAACTTGAATCACAAGCATTAGGTTTAACCTTATATAAAGCGGTCATGCCTTGACTACAACTTTGGTACTATCTATTTAAGAATAATCCATGACAATTTTGACAGTCCTTGGTTTGTTCTGTAAAAACTTAAATTTTTTATTTATATTATAGAAAGTGTTAGAATAACAAGCAATACCGAGAGTGTGATTACAAATTATGTTATAAAGTCCCCATCACAAAGAGTATAGGTGGATTATAAGTAGAGCACCCAACATGTACATAAAGGATTTAGTTTTTCTATGTGAGTATTTAATATGTATATAGGAAATTTTAGGTTCGAGTTTTAGTCGGTTTAATGAAAATACTATGGTATCAAAGTTAGATAAGGAATTTTTGAGTATCAAGTCTTGTTTAAGGAAAAAAAAATTGGTTTTGGATGCAACTCTAGGGTCCCTGTTAGACCTGGAGGTTAACCTTTCTTCAAGAGGTGTGTTTACTCTTTACTTGGGCAAAGAAGGATATCCTTTGTTCTAGAGGCTACTGGGCTGGAGCTTGTTTTTTTGGACCTAGAGGAGGTTGATTGTGAATGGAGCAGTGTCACTTGTTGTAGTGGATTTTACCCACCCCCTTGCAGTTGGTTGCACTGGGTACTATGGTGAGTGGTGTTCAAGATGGTGCTATCCTCTTCATTTATTTTCACAACATATGCTATGACAGTGGATACTAACATGGTTCAGTGTGGATGCTGTAAAGTTTGTTAGAAATCAACTTAGACAACACTGTGATGTGCAGTCAACTTGTGAAGCACTTGCAAATGCTGCTCTGAATCAAGATACACAAGACAATGTTAGTGTTGTTATTGCAGGCTTTAGGAGAATACAACAACAAGATGGGCCTTGGGAAGAACAAAAATTGGGCAGTGAAATCTTGCAAGCTGTTGCAACAGTTGCTTTTGTATCCTTTGGAATTTGGTTATCCTCTGTTTCTGGCCAAGAGCTTGTGAGCTTGTGAGCTATAGTACAGAGAGGAGACAACTATCGCAGCTGCAAAAAAAGAGAGATGCTGAGTCCCCCTCAAAATCATCTTGTACAGATGCATACAATGGGCAGGGCATGTAGAAGGCTAGGTAGTACATTCATTATGGCCAGTTCAAAATATTTCAACTCATCCTAGCATGGATCCGGACCCTCTTGTTCATTGAGGAATAGAAGGCTGTTGTTTACCAAATCAACCTCGAGAACTGGCGACTCATGCTCACTACAAGATTTGAAGGGTTATGCTTATCTACTGCTGTGTATGATTCTTGTGTTCAAACAGTGCCATACATTGGTCTTTTTGTAAATAGGAGACTGTTTTTGCTGGAGGGCGCTTTTGCTTCCAGCAAACTCCTATTTTTCCTGCTTTGTTTTTGTATTCATATGTAATTTTTTCTTTTTTTAATAAAATCTTTTATTCCAATAAAAAAAGTCTTGTTTAAAAAGAATGTTAATGAAGTAAAGAGGATTATTAGCTCATTCTAGGATGTAAATAGAAGGTATTAGATGGCCTTCTGGATATAAGTCTCTTGTAAAAAATTCACTGCAATATCTATCAAGCACAAAGAATCTTACAAGACTACACAAACATTTCAAGATGGCCTTCTGGATATAAGTCTCTTGGAAAAAACCCTTTTCAGAAATGTGGATTTAGAATCCAGCTTATCCCTTCTAGAAGTTTGAGGAATTTCACTGTAATGGCTAGAATCAAAGAGGTGAATAACCCCACTAAGAAGAGCAACTTATAATCTAAAAGCTTATCGTAAACCAGCCCTCAAGAAGGAACCTCTGCTCCTGCTCTTTCATATGTTTCTTTGAGAAACAAGCATTCTCCAAGTCAAGCAAAAATGAGATTTGGAGGATTAGATGTGTTGCGGAAATTGACAAAGAAAGTTTTGAAACTTTTGTCTTCCCTTCCTCTAGCCATTGGAGAACTATTTGTCCTTTCTGGACTATTAGCTCTAGGTATGAATGTTTACAGTCCTTGCTTATCCTCTCTATTAGGATTATTTATGCCATTACCTAAAGAATGTATTAATTTCATTAGTCGAGATTCAAAGAAAAGAAGTGAAGAAGGAAAAAATAATAATTTTTGTACTTCTTTCCTACAGGTCAAGATTCATCACTGGGAGTCCCAGATGGCAGTGGCTAAGGAGAGGGAAACATAGTGTTCTTATATTTTTCTATCGGCGTAACCCTTGCACCCTTTCTGGTGCAAGTGCTAGTATTTATAACCATTGGTTTTATTTAAATAAAATTAATTATTTGAATATTTAATTTTCCCTTCTAAAATTAACTAAATGTTTTTTGTTTACATTTTTTTATCTATATGAAATAATCTGAAAATGATGACTACACTTGTAAATATTAGTTTCACTTTGTTTCCGTTTAGATCATGGAAAATATCAATGTTGTAGAAAACCAATCATTTACAAGTCCAATCATAATCCCAGATGATTCTGTGGGTTCAAATAGCTACATCGAAAAACCAATCGAGAAGTTAATCAAATCAATAGCAAAACATTCTAACAAGATTATCAAAGACATTGAAGAAGCAACTTACCGTATTGTCGATGTCGAAGAAGAAATACATGAAATTGAAGATTTCCACAAACATTCAATTAAACATGTTGTAAAGTTGTAGGATTTTGTGGATTTTTAAAAGAGCTCTACTATGATGAACAGTATGAGCAAGACTCATCACACCAAATTATTGAACAATTTCTACTATTTTTGAACAATAACTAATGTACTTCAACTACGGCCATGTAGAGTGTTTTCATACTTGTTAATAGTTCATATGCACATAATCTATAACACACCAATGTATTTCCAACCATCTATCCCTTAAGATATCTTCTTTGTACATTAATTCTCATATATGTATATAATTGTATATTTTTTATAACATACTCTGTAACATGTTTTAGATAAAATTATTAAATATCTTCTATGTATTTACATTAATTCTCATATATATGTATAAACATGTTTTCCATAAATTATATATATATATATATATATATATATATAATTGTATATTGTAAAACAAATGTTTGTTATACACATTTATAACTCATATGCACATGGTATGTAACACACCAATGTATTTTCAATCAAATATTTCTTTATATATCTTCTTTCTAGATTAATTCTCATATATCTGTGTATAGTTGTATATTTTTTGTAAACATGTTTTAGATCAAATTATTATACATCTTTTATGTATACAAATTGGCATAATGGTATATTGTAAAACAAACATTTGTTATACAACAAATCGAAGATATTGCACAAAAAAACCATCAAACACGTACTAAAGTTACAAAATTCCATGTACATATGCACATAATTGTATTCTTACAAATATAATATACAATTACATATGGTACTACAATATAATAGTATATTAAATTTACTTAAAATTATATAAAACTTGAATTTAATTATAATATAATACTATAAAAATTATAGTACATTATAATATACAATTGAATATACGATGTAAATGACACATAAGATATCTTTGTGGAGCATATAATATGATATAATATAATATTACAAGTGCAATATACTATTCAATATAGTACTACAATATAACATTATATGAAATTTATTGTAATTTATTAAAAAAACTTCATTATAATATAATACTATAATCAATATGATAACACATCACAATAATTTTAGTAAATAAATAATATAAATAAGAAAAAAGAAATTTATAAGTCAATAGTTAACTTTATCTCATACTATTTTTTTTGTATTGTTCCTTTCATACACATTAAATTTACAAGATCGGCCTTAGTTTCTAGAAATGGGACGTCCAAAGAAACAATTGGCATCTAAGGCAAAAAGAAGATAGTATAAAAAAAATACTAGAGAATATAGAAAACAACAATGGAAAAAAATGATTGATGCAGAAAGGGATGAACAAAGGGAAAAAAATGAATGAAGCAGATAGAATAAGATATGCTAGGAAAAAATTACAATTAAGTATACAACATTCACAAACAAAAAATATATTGGAAGGAGATATTAACAGGGATAGATTTGAACAGGAAAATGATTTCCACTCTGCTTCAACTTCAAATATTCCAATCACAAAAAATCCAAATGGATCGCTTACAACTGATTTCAAACATATTGAAATGATATCTCACAATAATTTAGATGTGTACAAGTCCCCAACAGTCTGTCATACTTGTGTAGAATGTTACATTGGAATTAAAATATCTCAAACTGCATAGGGTCCTATTTGCAGTATATGCAACCAAGAAAGAGATGTCAATAGGTTTTCAACTCTAAATAATATGAATCTGAGATACCAACCACATGAACTATAAAAACTCACAAGTAGAAGAAATTTTAATCACTTGTGTATGTCCTATACTGCAAGTTACACTTGCAAGAGTTGGTCAACATAAATATAGAGGGCACTCTATAAGCTTTCCACAACATATTGAATACATAGAAAAAAATTACCCCATTGCATTACAAATTTACCAATCATAATAGTTCAAAGGAAAGATAAACATGGCACAAATTATCATTTCACAGTGAACAAAGATCATGTCTATAAAGCACTACAATACAAAATCAACCATAACAAATTTTACTTCGACGTCACAATTGATACAAATGCTCTGTACAATTTATCTTCAAATTTTGATGAAAATATCTTTGATCAACTTCGAACAATGCATATTCAATTAGATGGGATACAAGGGAAACTTTGATCCTTGGACAAGTGATGGATATTGATGAAAGTGAGATCATTGACCACACTACATCAATGGCTTCTCAAACACTTAATGAACAAACAAAATTGGAGTTGATTAATGCATGGGCTAACAACCCAAATATAAATCAAATAGCATTTATTGACTAGCCAACAATTGGTGGATCTCCAATAAATGAATATGTAACATCAGGATTACTTGATATGGCATTTCCAACCTTGTTTTGTAAAGACTGTAAGAGTAAGTGACTATGGTTGAAAATCTTTGGGAACAATCAACACCACCCAACTTTTGATAAATCCAAATCTTCCAGAGTTAGAACAGTTGAGCTCTTGGCTTAATATGGAAGGAAAAAATTCCATCTCTCACTCTATGATAAAGGAACATTCATTTGTTAAACAACTTTTAATGCTGAAAATTGTGGAAGAAATTAAAGATAGGAAACTTTTTATATGCAATACAAATCCATGGATTCTATTGAAAGCTACATTATCTTTCATCAAATATGAGAATTTCCATTACAATGCTTTCCCCATGGAGAATGAAGGTAAGAAATGCATAAAAAAAGGTGCAAAAAAATGGAAATGATGATTGGTATTGCCAAAAGTGTGATAACAATTTCCCTAATTGTGATTATAGATAACTTCTTCAATGTCAAGTGCAAGATCATACTAGTTCAACTTGGGTTACTACTTTTGAAAAGCAATAGGAAAAATAATGGGTGTTACAACAAACGAATTATATATATTGAAACACAAAGATTAAGATGATGTAAAGTTTGGAGACATTATACGCAAAGTACTTTACAAGAAATTTGTATCTATAGTTCAAGTGAAAGAAGAGAGTTACAATAATGCAAAGAGGATAAAGTGCACAATCATGAAAGAAACTGACTTTGATTATTCATCTGAAAGCAAGGTTCTATTAGATTCAATTGGTCAAGTTTAAGCTCCCCATATTTTGAGGAAAAAAAAGCATGTAAATATTATGCATGTATGTATAAGTATATACCTCTTTATATATATCTATTTTGTTGTTGTCATTCAATTCAGTCATGCAACTATTGTAATATTTATAAATATTCAATTCAGTCATGCAACTATTGTAATATTTATAAATGTGATGTAGATATATATGTTTACACAACTCCATTTTGTTTTTGTTATTAAATTAAGATATATGAATATTTAATTTTCCATTTTAAAACTAACTAAATGTTTTTTGTTTACATTCTTTTTAGCTAAATCAATTAATATGATAATGACTACTACACTTTTGAATATTAATTTCATTTTTCTTACCTTTCAATATAACATAATTGTAATTCCCTAAAAATAATTTACTAACATTTAGTATAAATAATATTTATAACCATTGGTTTTGTTTGAATAAAATTAATTATATGAATATTTAATTTTTCATTCTAAAACTAACTAAATGATTTTTGTTTACATTTTTTTTATCTATACCAAATAATCTAAAAATGATTACTACCCTCTTAAATATTAGTTTCATTTTTTTTCCTTTTAGATCATGGACAATATCAATGCTGGAGAAAACCAATCACACAATTCAGTTACAAGTCCAATCATAATCCCAAATAATTATGTGGGCTTGAATACCTACATCGGAACACCAATCGAGAAATTAATCAAATAAATAACAAAACATTCTAACAAGATTATCAAAGACATTGAAGAAGTAACTTACCATACTGCCACTGTTGAAGAAGAAGAAATACATGAAATCAAAGATATTGCACAAAAATTCCATCAAACATGTGCTAAAGTCGCAGGATTCTGTGGATTTCAATTTGTTTTTTTATTCTAATGATGGATTATGAAATGTGATACGAGGAAAAATGATCATGTAGGCTAATCCAAAAATCTACAAGCTAATTGAAAATCTTTCCTACAATTTCCTACTTCCTGTATCCTACATAGTGCACATAACCTATGCTATTTTATTCTTAAATTACATTGCACCTGATATCCACTTTTGTAGATATCCATAGTAGCAAAATGGGCACGTACCACATTGTGCATAACAATGTCAAGCTTTGTTGAAGAGATGCTTGCACTACAACTTCCAAATGGGTATGAGCACCTACTTGGAGGATACACCCTTGTATCATACCCCTTGTTTATGATTTTTTTACATAGATTATTTGGAGAGGTCATGAGAATCATGTCATGTAGTTTGCAGTCTAAGAATGACTGAGGTAGATGTTTGGCACAATAAGAATGGCACAAAGAGATGTTTGAGTAAAACAATCAAATACAAAAGGAAGTGAATAGAAAACCATGTCTCAAATTGTTTAAAGAACTATGAAGAAATGAACTAAACCTTTCTTTTAATGATAATAAATTTCCACAATCCATATCATAAGTCTGTATAGCTTCTGGATTTGATTGTGTGCAAAATTTTTTTAGCATCAATGTTTCAGATCACACTACATGATCCATCAGCAGGATGAAAGAGAGCCAGAGAAATGAAAGGATAATTGCAGACTAAGACAAGATAAAAAGAAGAGAGGAAGGGGAAGGTAAGGAGGCACGAAGACCAAGGACAAGACTAAAATTGAGGAAGAACAACAAATTAGAGAAAAAGAGAAGACCAATTACAATAAGGGAAGAGCAAAAGAAAAAAAAAACTAAGAAGGATGAAAAAACAAAGAATTATGAATAAAATACAAAGAAGCAAGGAAACAACTAAATGCAATGAATTAGGAATAAATGAAGATATGAATAAATATATCAGATCAAACGGGAAAGAAAAGGATAAAGATAAAAGAGAAAATGAATAAACCCAATGATAAAAATATCAAATAAATAAATAAATAAATCAGTGCAAGGAGAAGGCAAAAATAAACAATAAAGGAAGAAAGAAAATTAACGAAAGAATAGAGTGAAGGCCAAAGAGAAGAAACAAATTAAAACTACAAATAAAAACACTCCAAAAAGAAAGATAAATGAATATACATGAAAGGAAGAAAGAAGGAAAGCAAACCAAAGAATATAAAGATATGCAAGGATGAAATTAGAAAGGGGGAAAAAGAATATAAAAATAATAATGTCAATGAAAATAAGGGGAGAGAAGCAATTATGAGTAAAGAGGAAGGAAAGAAGTAAAGAGTCGGATGCAGAGACAAAATTTAATAAGAAGAATGCAGAAAAAGGTAAGAATAAAAATATTAAATAACCATAAGAAAGAAAATAAGAAAGGAATTAACAACGAAAACACAAAAAATAAAAGAAAATGGGTAAAGAGAATACGAATAATGAAACCTAAAGAAGGAAAACAAGAAACGTAAAAAAGAAGAAAAAAATAAAGGAAAGGCATAAAGATAAAACGAGAAAGAAAAGGATAAAGATAAAAGAGAAAATGAGTAAACCCTTGTTTGATGGAAATAATAATGTCAACGAAAATGAAAGACAAAACGCGCAAGGAAAAAAATAAATAAAAAAATGAGTTAATACACCAAAGAGAAAATGAAAAGAGGAAAACGACCCTTAGAAAAGAAGAAATGAGAGAAGGATATAAATGAATTGACACACAAGAAAAATAAGAATAAACACAAGAAAAACAAAAAGAATTCCAACTTCAAGAAAGGAAATAAAAACAAAAGAGATACATCTAAAAACCTATAGGAAAAGAGAGAAAGAAAATAAAAAAAGGAATAAAAGAAAGGAATATATATATATATATATATACATTGAGATTATTGGCCCTTATATATATATCTAATAAAGACAAAGATCTCAATGATAATTGAGAAAAATAAACTACAGTAAAGGAAAGAAGAAAGAAAAAACAAAATGAAATCTAGGAAGAGAAAAAACAAAAAACAAACTAGGGCACAAAAGAACACAACAATCACGACAAGACTAAGGCGAAAGAGAATGAGAGAGGACCAAGATGAAAGGAGGAGGGGGAGGACACACAAAAGGAGACACCTAATCACCTAAGGGGAAAAAGAGGTAAGAGAAAGCGGAGGATGATGAAGGAAGAGAAAGGGGGGAGGAAAGAGACATGAAAAAGAGGGAGGGGGGAAAGAAAGAGGGGCGCAAAAAGGCTAGGATTGAACCTTGTTGTGCAGGTTAGAAAGTAAGGGCTGCCAAGCAATACTAACACCCCAATCCTCATCCCAGTTGAGGTTAGAGGGGTGGTTGCTAATGTGAATGGCTTCCATGAGCTTCCTTTTGAAAAAAGATGGCTTCTTTGCACAAGATTTGAGGGTTTTCTAAGCATATGTGGTGCTTGGTTGTAGAAGAGTGGTCTACAAGTGCAGATTTAACAACTCATTCATGTTTGATGTCCACACTGTGCTCCTTAATTCTTGTGCAAAAAGAATGACCCGTTTCACCTATATAAGGGATACCATAAGAGCAAACAACCTTATATACACTGGACTCAAGTAATATGTCTCTCGATTCCTTGAGAGAGGGGAGATGGTGTTTCACGGTGGAGAAAGGTTTGAATGCACAATGAAGTCCTTTCTTCGAAAGGATCTTGGGGATTTTTTGGGAAATAACTTCAATATAAGGAAGTGCAGCACCAGGGAGGAGATCAGGCTTGGAGGTTGAGGAATTGGAGTGGAACCTCTCCCTAGCATGGCTAAAGGCTCTAGAGATCTGCTTGCTATTGTAACCATTAAGGATGAAGACTTTACTGAGATGGGCCAACTCTTGGTCCAAGTAATATTCATCACAGATACGAAACGCCCTCAAGGCAAGGGTTTTGAGGATACCACTTTTTTGACAAGGGTGGTGATGAGAAGACGAGTGGAGATAGAGGTCAGTGTGGGTGGCCTTGCAGAAAACCCGACGACCAAGGGTGCCATCAGATTTTTTAACAAGCAAGATGTCAAGGAAAGGGAGTTGGCCATTAGATTCAATCTCCTTAGTAAAGGAGATACAATGGGCCAAGCTGTTGAGGTGGGCATGAAATTCTTCTAATTGGTCAAGCCCATGTGGCCAAAAAACATTGGTGTCATCTACATATCGCTTCCACCATTTTGGTTTGAGGGGGAGGGAGAAGAGGGCTGACTCTTCAAATTGCTCCATGTAGAGGTTAGAGGTTTTTTTTTTTTTTTCCTTGCATGTTTTGTCTTTCATTTTCGTTGACATTATTATTTCCATCAAATAAGGGTTTACTCATTTTCTCTTTTATCTTTATCCTTTTCTTTCTTGTTTTATCTTTATGCCTTTCCTTTATTTTTTTCTTCTTTTTTACGTTTCTTGTTTTCCTTCTTTAGGTTTCATTATTCGTATTCTCTTTACCCATTTTCTTTTATTTTTTGTGTTTTCAAGGTTGTTAATTCCTTTCTTATTTTCTTTCTTATGGTTATTTAATATTTTTACTCTTTACCTTTTTCTTGTATTCTTCTTATTAATTTTTTGTTTTTTGTATATATTTATTCTTATTCTTGTAAGATTTGTTCCTTCTTTTGTTCACTTATTGGCATTGTCTCTTTTATTTTTTTGTTATTCTCCTATCACTTGCATCTCGACTCTTTACTTCTTTCCTTCCTCTTTACTCATAATTGCTTCTCTCCCCTTATTTTCATTGACATTATTATTTTTATATTCTTTTTCCCCCTTTCTAATTTCATCCTTGCATATCTTTATATTCTTTGGTTTGCTTTCCTTCTTTCTTCCTTTCATGCATATTCATTTATCTTCCTTTTTGGAGTGTTTTTATTTGTAGTTTTAATTTGTTTCTTCTCTTTGGCCTTTGCTCTATTCTTTTGTTAATTTTCTTTCTTCCTTTATTGTTTATTTTTTCCTTCTCCTTGCACTTATTTATTTATTTGATATTTTTATCATTGGGTTTATTCATTTTCTCTTTTATCTTTATCCTTTTCTTTCCTGTTTGATATGATATATTTATTCATATCATCATTTATTCCTAATTCATTGTATTTAGTTGTTTCCTTGCTTCTTTGTATTTTATTCATAATTCTTTGTTTTTTCATCCTTCTTAGTTTTTTTTTTCTTTCGCTCTTCCCTTATTGTAATTGGTCTTCTTTGTTTCTCTAATTTGTTGTTCGTCCTCAATTTTAGTCTTGTCCTTGGTATTCGTGCCTCCTTACCTTCCCCCTCCTCTCTTCTTTTTATCTTGTCTTAGTCTGCAATTATCCTTTCATTTCTCTAGCTCTCTTTCATCCTGATGATGGATCATGTAGTGTGATCCAAAATGTTGATGCTAAAATTTTTTTGCACACAATCAAATCCAAAAGCTATATAGACTTAAACCTTTCTTACCATATCAGGGTAACCTTTTGATTATGTACAAGAAAGAAACCGTGGTATACTTGGGTTTATATTAGAACACCGAATTATATTAGTTCAAAGAATAATGGTATATATTATACAAACATAATATACAAAAAATATAATAGATAATGTAATATTCTAGTAAATTATAAGAAAACTTAATAGATAGTGCTATTAACAAAGCTAATAGATAATGTACTAAATTAGTATAAATTACATAATCTAAATGTTTGCTGGTATCAATGCATAATGCTATTACTCAATATATATAAATCAATTAAATTTTTTATGTCCAATGTAGTGATTATATTAGCCACCCTAAACTATTATATTATGATCTAACTTTATACCAATCAATAACTGTCTACAATCTAATCCCACTATACTTCATTATATTATGATGTTTTTCAAAAAATAGGTGAACCCAATAACATAGTCAACACCATTAATTTCAAAGATTTTACACTCCTAATAATGCAAGAGGATGACAATTACCAACTTTGAACCTGCTTGCTATGGAAAGATATATATTTGGGCAATCACATTGATTACTCAAAGTAAACAAAAAAAAAAAAAAAACTTGTCATTTTTGGGGACATACTGAGCAACACGGTCCTCTAATATATACGTAAAAAGGTGATAGAGAAGAGCAACATCTTTGCCAAGTTCAAATGTTTTGCAATCCAAATATGCATGAGGATGATAGTGACCCCCCAAAGACATTTTCAAATCTTAAAAACCTTTACAAAAATCTACATTAATAGTGAGCTAACCTAATCAGAATGTAGAAGTATCATAACTATAGTATCAAGTATTATTTGTATTGGACATATCAGAGAGTCACTATAGCAACAATTTATTTTCCTCATCAAAATCCAAGAGATCAATTTTGGTGATGATTGCTTGTAAGCATCTTTGAACACCAATTTCATATGCTGCATATGATAGGGTGAAGAGATAATCTTTGAAGAAAGTTTGTTTAATTATAGTTGCAACACTCATTTCTACTTCTAGGTTGAACTATAGCATATATAAATCCTTTGTAGAGATCCCAAGAAGGCTAGTGGTTGAATCTTTGAAAGCAACAACCCATAATGTTCCTGTATGATCTGCTAGCTTTGTTTGAAGTACATACCTATAATTACCATCTACAAATGTAAGTTTATACTTTGAACAATACCATGACTCATCTTTGACTTGCACAACTCTTTTTTTACATTTTTTTCCTTCCAACATAAGGAGACAAAATGGATAGCAAAAAGAATTTGATTTGATGAATTGCACAGTTGCTTTCAAAATGTATTAGGCAGTTTTGTTCATGTGCAAAGTATGTTCTTCAATCTAGCAACAATTGTCTTTTTGGTGATTACAAGGGGAAAATGCACCACTTGTGTAGATGATGAGAGAAGATCATTTCCATTATGTGAAAACCATGATTTTAGTTTTGTTTCGTCTATGATTGGGTCAATAAATAGTTGTGTACTCCCTAAAGTGCTTACCACCTTTCCATTGTATTTTGTGACACATCCATTTTTTTATTCCAAGAACAACATTATGTAAGAGGTACATCTCTTAGAGCCGTGCACCTTTTTTTGAGCGGTTGGACCCCATAGAGTCACATTAGTAGTAGAGGAAGACATCCATTAACTTAATGCTCCTTCTAAGAACTTTTGAACCATCCCTTCTTCTTATTATAGAGCTCGGGTTGATACAAACAACTATTCCAATAACATCAAAAAGGGAATTGTTGGTGATGTGGAGAATGTCAGTGAGGGTCATGAAAGAAAATGGATGCTTCAGAATTGCAAGGTCATCTTTAGAGGGTGAAACCTTGGAATCATCAACTAAACAAATTTCAAGTTGGCTATTGAGTTTGTTGTATAATCTATTAGTTGATTTAATAGTCCCCCCCAGATATTGTATAGACAATTCTGACTTGAACATTCTTGTAATGAAGATCTGCAACATCATTGAAGGAAGTGACACGTATCTTAGTACCATCACAATCAATAATTTCAAAGGAGAAGACATATCCTTGCCCCTTTTGAGTGTTGAATTCATGCATTTCTTTTTTTATTGTCACAACCCTTTATAATCCATCTTGTTTGAAACGGGTTCAAATTTTTGATAGGAGTAATGATGGAGGCACTCTCTTTCATCTGGTGGGACGTGCTTATTCCAAAGAGGGTTCTTTGTGGAGTTTTCTTTGCTACTGTGTAGTTCTCAAGCATATTTGTGGATGAAGCAAGTGAATATGTGGCATGTAAATGTTAGTTTGGTTCACTGAATTGATAGATTGGTTGACTAATGATATTATGGTGAGAACATGTGATTTCTAGGTCTAAGACAACAATCCACCTATATAGTTAAAATGAGTAAGTAGTATGAATAGAAACAAAATTTATATGATGGATTGAAAAATTCTATTCTATATGCAATATACTAGAAGTCTATAAGAAATCAACTAAACACATTCTCTCAACCAAATACTATCATAGTACATATATCTATAGTTAAGTACACAATATGAGACTGTAGTTATGATACTTCTATGTTCTGATTAGGTTAGCTCACTACTGAAGCAGAGTTTTGTAAAGGTTTTTAATATTTAAAAATACGTTCTGATTATGAGAATATGTTTAGTTGATTTCTTATAGACTTCTAATATATTGCATATAGAATAGAATTCTTCTATCCACCATATAAATTTTGTTTCTATTCATACTACTTACTCCTTTTAACTATATAGGTGGATTGTCATCTCAGACCTAGAAATGACATGTTCGCACCATGATATCATTGGTTAGCCAAACTATGTTTTCGATGAATCAAACCAACATCTACAGGCCACATATTCACCTACTTCATCCACAAATATGCCTGAGAACAACACAATAACAAAAAAAACTCCACAAAGAACCCTCTTTGGAATAAGCTCGTCCCACCAAAAGAAAGAGAGTGCCTCCATCATTACTCCTATAAAAATTTGAATCAAACAAGATGACTTATAAAGAGTCATGTCACAATGAAAAAAGAAATGCATGAATTCAACACTCAAAAGGGGCAAGGACATGTCTTCTCCTTTGACATTATTGACTGTGATGGTTTTGATATACGTGCCACTTCCTTCAATGATGTTGCAAATCCTCATTAAAAGAATGTTCAAGTTAGAGCTATCTATACAATATCTAGGGGGACTATTAAATCAACTAATAGATTATACAACAAACTCAATAGAAATTTGTTTAGTTGATGATTCCAAGGTTTCACCCTCTAAAGATGACCTTGCAATTTTGAAGCATCCATTTTCTTTCATGACCCTCATTGACATTCTCCACATCACCAACAATTCCCTTGTTGATGTTATTGGAATTGTTGTTTGTGTCAACCCAATCTCTACAATAAGAAGGGGTGGTTCAAAAGTTCTTAGAAGAGGTGGTTCAAAATTTCTTAGAAGGAGCATTAAGCTAATTGATATGACTTCCTCTACTGCTAATGTGACTGTATGGGCTTTGACTTCTCATAAAGAAGGTGCAGGCTCTAAGAGATGCACCTCTTGCATAATGTTGTTCTTGGAATAAAAAAATAGACGCGTCACAAAATACAATTGAAAGGTGGCAAGCACTTTGGTGAGTAGACAATTGTTTATTGACCCAATCATAGACGAACCAAAGCAATTAAAATCTTGGTTTTCATAGAATGAAAATGATCTTCTCTCATCATCTACACAAATTGTGCATTTTCCCTTGTAATCACCAAAAAGACAATTGCTACTATTGAAGAACATATTGTGCATATGAACCAATCTGGCCAATGCATTTTGAAATCAACTGTGGAATTCAACAAATCAAATTATTTGTATTATCCATCTTGTCCCCCTATGTTGGAAGGAAAACAATGTAAAAGAAGAGTTGTGCAAGCTGAAGATGAGTCGTGGTATTGTTGAAAGTGTAAAGTTACATTTGCATATTGTAATTATAGGTATGTACTTTAAATAAAGCCCGTAGATCGTACAAGCACATTGTGGGTTGTTGCTTTCAAAGTTCAACCACTAGACTTCTTGGTATCTCTTCAAAGGATTTATATTTGCTGCAGTTTGACCTAGAAGCAAAAAAGAGTTATGCAGCTATAATTAAACAAGTTTTGTTCAAAGATTATCTCTTCACCTTTTCATATGCAATTGATGAAACTGGCGTTCAAAGATGCTTAAAATCAACCATCACCAAAATTGATCTCTTGGATTTTGATGAGGAAAATAAGTTGTTGCTACGACGACTCTTTGTTATGTCTAATACATATAATACATGATACTGTAGTTATGATACTTCTACATTTTGATTAGGTTAGCTCACTACTGAAGCAGAGTTTTGTAAAGGTTTTTAATATTTGAAAATGCCTTTGGGGGGTCACTATCATCCTCATGCATATTTGGATTGCAAAACATTTGAACTTGGAAAAGATGTTGCTCTTTTGTATCAGCTTTTTAAGTATATATTAGAGGACTATGTTGCTCCCTATGTCCCCAAAGATGACAAGTCTAATCTATTTTTGCTGTTACTTTGAGCAATCAACGTGATTTCCCAAATATATATCTTTCCATAGCAAGTAGGTTCAAAGCTAGTAATTGTCATCCTCTTGCATTGTTAGGAGTGTAAAATCTCTGAAATTAATGGTGTTGCCTATGTTATTGGGTTCACTTGTTTTTTGGAAAACATCATAATATAATGAAGTACATTGGGATTAGATTGCATATAGTTATTGATTGGTATGGAGTTAGGTCATAATATAATAGTCTAGGGTGACTATTATAACCGCTACATTGGACCTAACAAAATTGATTGATTTTTATATATTGAGTAATAGCATTATGTATTGATACTATCAAACATTTAGATTATGTAATTTATACTAGTTTAGTACATTATCTATTAGCTTTGTTAATAGCATTATCTATTAAGTTTGCTTATAATGTACTAGAATATTACATTATATATTATATTTTTTGTATATTATATTTGTATTTAATATATACGATTATTCTTCAAACTAGTATAATCCGATAATTCTAATATAAGCCTAAGTATACCATGGTTTCTTTCTCATACAAAAGCAAAAGGTTACCTTGACATGGTTTCTTTCTCTGAACAATTTGAGACATGGTTTTTAATTCACTTCCTTTTGTATTTGATTGCTTTACTCAAACATCTCCCTATGCCATTCTTATTGTGCCAAACATCTACCTCAGTCATTATTACATTGCAAACTACATGACATGACTCTTATGAAAACACCTCTTCAAATAATCCATGTAAAAAAATCATAAACAAGGGGTATGATACAAGGGTGTATCCTCCAAGTAGGTGCTCACATCCATTTGAAAGTTGTAGTGCAAGTATCTCTTCAATAAAGCCTGACATTGCTATGCACAATGTGCTATGTGCCCATTTTTCTATTGTAGATATCTACAAAAGTGGGTATCAGGTGCAATGTAATTTAAGAATAAAATAACATGTTATGTGTACTATGTGGGACACAAGAAGGAGGAAATCGTAGGAAAGATTTTCAAGTAGCTTGCAGATTTTTGGATTAGCCTACGTGATCATTTTTCCTCATATCACATTTCATAATCCATCATTAGAATAAATAAACATATTGAAATCCACAGAATCCTGCAACTTTAGCACATGTTTGATGGAACTTTTGTGCAATATCTTTTTATTTGTGTATTTCTTCTTTAACAACAATAGTATGGTAAGTTGCTTCTTCGATGTCTTTGATAATCTTGTTAGAATGTTCTGTTATTGATCTGATTAACTTCTTGATTGGTGTTTTGATGTAGGTATTCAAGCCCACAAAATCATCTAGGATTATGATTGGACTTGTAATAGAATTTTACGATTGGTTTTCTTTAGCATTGATATTGTCCATGATCTAAAAGGAAAGAGAATGAAATTAATATTTACAAGGGTAGTAATCATTTTAGATTATTTGGTATAGATAAAAAAATGTAAACAAAAAACATTTAGTTAGTTTTAGAATGGAAAATTAAATATTCATATAATTAATTTTATTTAAACAAAACCAATGGTTATAAATATTATTTAATATTAAATGTTGGTAAATTATTTTTAGGGAATTACAATTATGTTATATTGAAAGGTAAGAAAAATGAAATTAATATTCAAGAGTGTAGTAGTCATTATCATATTATTTGATATAGGTACAAAGAGTGTAAACAAAAAACATTTAGTTAGTTTTAAAATGGAAAATTAAATATTCATATATCTGAATTTAATAACAACAAAATGGAATTGTGTAAACATATATATCTAAATCATATTTATAAATGATACAATAGTTGCATGACTGAATTGAATGACAACAACAAAATATATATGTATAAAGAGGTATATACTTATACATACGTGCATAATATTTACATGCTTTTTTTTTCTCTCAAAATATGGGGAGCTTAAACTTGACCAATTGAATCTAATAGAACCTTGCTTTCAAATGAATAATCAAAGTCAATTGCTTTCATGAGTGTGCACTTTATCCTCTTTGCATTATTGTAACTCTCTTCTTTCACTTGAACTATAAATACAAATTTCTTGCAAAGTACTTTGCATATAATGTCTCCAAACTTTACATCATCTTATTCTTTGTGTTTCAATATATATATAATTTGTTTGTTGTAACACCCATTATTTTTCTTGCTGCTTTTTCAAAAGTAGTAACCCAAGTTGAACTAGTATGATCTTGCACTTGACATTGAAGAAGATATCTATAATCACAATTAGGGAAACTGTTATCACATTTTTGGCAATGCCAATCATCATTTCCATTTTTTTGCGCCTTTTTTTATGCATTTCTTACCTCCATTCTTCATGGGGCAAGCATTGTAGTAGAAATTCTCATAGTTGATGAAAGATAATGTAGCTTTTAGTAGAGTCCATAATTTTGTATTGCATATAAAAAGTTGTCTATCTTTAATTTCTTCCACAATTTTCAGCATTAAAAGTTTTCTAACAAATTAATGTTCCTTTCTCATAGAGTCAGAGGTGGAAATATTTTCTTTTGTATTAAGCCAAGATCTCAACTGTAATGCCTGCCACATAACCTTAAGGAATGTTGCAATCACTACGGAAGTGTAATAATTTTTTTTTGAAAGTGTATTATCACATGTAACATGAACATCATTAATGCAAAAATTCCCTAAGATACGCGACAACGCACTACATGAAAATCCTATAAATAACAAAAGTAACTAAACATAGCATGTGATTAATTCTCATAAACTTAAGAGCATACATTTAATAACAAATAAATGACATAACTGAAGGTATAATTTCTAAAATGATTCCTTCTTATATTGCATTTATAATAACAATTATAATACTCATTTCCAAATGAGGTAGGTCATACAAAAGTGTACAATTACAAGTTACAAAAATTCTCCTCGATTACAATTCAGGAGTGATACATAAATAAGGTTTCCACTGATACAGATGAGAAATATGAGAAAGTACATATCCACACATGAGCTCTCCAATCAAGAAGTACTTGTCGCCATGAACAAGAATTGGGGACCCAATAGTGTAAGGTGCACGCTCCAACCAACCAAGTGGTACCTGTAGGCCCACCCCCCATGCTAGGAGATAGTGAAAAGGTTCCCTAGACATAACCTACAATCCCTAGACATAGGCAAAGCCATAAACAAAACTATACAAGTACAAACTTAACATAATGGTTACATTGCTTCTAGAACTAAATGATCAAGTACAAGATATTGTTATTATAGGTGGAGTGTCATCACAATGTTGCATAGGTTACCCAGGCGAATCTTCCTAGGTTCCAACCCCCATCTTGGGTTACCCTGGTAACCTCTTATAAAAGACAACCCCACATGCAATCTATTGCAGAATCGATTATCTTTCATAATGACAACATATCGATCTTGCCATTCCAGGCCTTTTCAACTCATCCCCAAGTCTGAAGTAGCCCTTGAGTCCATGAGCAAGGCATAATTAATCCAGTTAAAGGTTTTAGACTACTTAATGTATTGATTTAGTTTTCATTGATTAAACTAACTCTACATGAGTTATCTAGGCACCACTTTGTGTGTTGGCCCTCATAAAGAGCCACTCCCCTAATAACAACATAAGGAAACTAATTCCACTAACTATGGGTAGACAAGGTGCACACAAACCATCATCAAATATCAACTTAATACGTTAGACAACACAACCCGTCCATAGAACTATGTGTCTAAACTAAATAAAAACTATGTGCACTACCTAAGTTCATTCAAAATATGGAACCATCATAAAAACAACTCCCTTACAAAGAAACGATATCTGGAAGACTTATAAACCCATATAACTTCGATTTGTCCAATGAGAGTAAAAACAACTTAAAGCGATTCGGGCAAAATAAGTACCTAACATTAGGATTTTCTAAATCCAATCAAATCAATAACATATTGCATGAAATTAATCAACTAAAATACAATTTGTTTTCAAACAATATGAAAATTAAAACTAATAGTTAACTCCAATTTCACATTTATACAAAATAATGAAAAATCAACTTTTTCATTTGAAACATTGCATTATAAAATAATTACTCATGCTTTACATACACTAATTAACAATATATTACATATTTAAATAAATATTCATTTAAACAATTATATTTAAATATATATATATATATATTTAATTATTTGCAATAAATTTATAATTATTAATATTTTAAACAAATTATAAATCTATTTATATATATATATACAATATATATATTAAAAATAATATATATTATATATAAAATAAAATAAAATAAAAATTTAAAATTTAAAACTTTTTAAAAGGATAATGCAGGGCTAGTTGAGATACATAGCCAAACCCCTTAGTGGGGTGCGACTGTGTAGGGAGCGTCAACGCTACCCTCACAACTGGCTTCCCTATGGGGAACAGATGTGGGGGTAGCCCCCATGTGCCTCCCATAATCTAATTTTTTTTTATAATTTAAAACTTGTGATTTTTGTGAATTGCGTATGGACTTTCTACTCTTTTATTTAAAATAAAATTCTACAAAGTAATTTCATAATATAAATTCATATATATATATATATATATATATATATATATATATATATATATATATATATATATATATATCATTAAGAATGTTATAATTGGGCAATTATCTTCACATAGGGTTTTCTACAGGATACCGAGAGGTTTACCAATTTTCACAATTTTGTCAGAGATTTTCAATTTCCATAACAGAGGGTTTCATTTTCAATCCAAATTCTCAAAATCTTTTCTATAGGAAATATTTAGAAAAGTTATATTATAGGTTTCCATTTCTTCAGATTAACCAAAAAATTTCATTTACAAATCTACAGAGGTTTTCTTCAATTTTCTTTTGAAAATTTTCTATTGCTTAACAATAATCTTCTATGAGGCTCTCTGATTTTACTGTAAAGTTTTCTACATAAGCACAAAATCTTTTTGGTAATTTTACACAAAGAGGAAAAATGTTTTCTACATAAATGTTCTCAACAAATTTTTCTACCGAGAAGAATTCAATATATATATTTTCTTCAGAAGTTTCAATCAAATTTTTTTCTTTAGGCAATCTTTCTATTTAACAAATTTAACAAAACTTCTACTAAATTGAATTTTTGTATAGACAATCTTTTCAAATCAACAAAATAAATAAATAAATAACAAGGAACCTGTTTTTTTGAAGTTTGAAGAATTGAAAGTTGGAGCAAAGCTTCGCCTTCTGAGTACAATTTACAAAGGCCTTTCCAAAATCACCACTTCTAGAAGATGCAAAATACTGAACCAAAAAATAATCTCGAGAACCTCTTCCAAATTTTTAACCAAAAACCCAAAAACAATTTTCCAACAATTTCTTCTCTCTTTTCTTTTCCGTGAAGTGACTTCTTTCCTTTCACAATTATGGCAATATTCTCTTTGAGAATAATCTTTCAACAAGATTTTTGCATTTAATTTTACTCACACACATGGCTAATCTAAAATATCTTTTAACAAACTTCTAGATGTTTTCTTTTGATAATTATAAAGAATTTATATATATATATATATATATATATATATATATATATATATATATATATATATATATATATATATATATTTTATTAATTTTAAAAATTCAAAAATTAATTTTATTTACTTTATGCAAATTTCAAATTTCAATTCTCATAATAACATTTAAACTATATTTAATCTATTCACTCAATCAAGAAAATTTAATCAATTGATTAATTTACTTAATAAATAAATCTAATCACAAGGAATAAATTGTTTTACCAAATAAATTAATTTAATTAATTAAATAAAATAAAAGGCTTTTAATAACATTATTTAAACTTAATTAAATAAGCTTTGAATCATTAAGAACATTATTCTAACATTAATTTCACAAAATAAACCTTGCATAAATAAATAACAATTAACCAGGCAAGCGTGGATGTGACAACCAAACATATCAGACATAAACTGACAACACACTATGACTAGGTTTGTGGCTAGACTAGGAAAAACCTCGTTACTATCTCCCAATCAACATTACCGTTAAGCCTAGACATGCTCAGACCTGTGAGACCAGGTGGAGTCGATGTCATGTACTTGCAATCCTGCAATCAGACATACATCGTACATGTGTATACATAATCCATGATTCAAACACACCGTGAAGAGAAAATCACGAAAATTACAGGGCACTCGCAAGCGAGTGATGCAATACCGTTCTCTTCACCAATACAATGTTACATTTAACTGACAAAATAAATATCAATTAAACTACCATGAACAAATATAGCAATATCATCTCAAGTAAACATCTATGCTAACATAAAGCATGTCACAAATAATCACCATCTAATTAGTGTATCATCACATCATAAAATAAATCCTCCATGCTCTACTGTCAGCGATCAAATACATCAAAACAAATGATCAGGGTCTATCAAAGTAAAAACATACTGTCATAAAACATAAGCAAAAAAGAGGGGTACTGCATCAATTATGTTCCTTTCTAATTGAGTGAGGTGGAAATCTTTTCTTTTGTATTAAGCCAAGATCTCAACTATTTTGACTCTAGAAGATTTGGATTTATCAAAAGTTGGGTGGTGTTGATCATTTCCAAAGATTTTCCACCATTTTCACTCTTGCAGCCTTTACAAAACATGTTTGTAAATGCCATATCAAGTAATCATGATGTTACATATTTATTTATTGGGGATCCACCAATTGTTGGCTAGTCAATAAATGCTATTTGATTTGTATTTTGGTTAAACCATGCATTAATCAACTCCATTTTTGTTTGTTAATTGAGTGTTTGAGAAGCCATTGATGTAGTGTGGTCAATGATATCATTTTCATCAGTATCCATCACTTGTCCAAGGATCAATGTCTCCCTTGTATTCGCATCTAAATTTTGAATATGCACTATTCAAAGTTGATCAAAGATATTTTCATCAGAGTTTGAAGATAAATTGTCAAGAGCATTTGGATCAATTGTGACGTCGGAGTAAAATTTGTCATGGTTGATTTTGTATTGTAGTGCTTTATAAACACAATCGAGCTGTTCATTGTGAAGTGATAATTTGTGCCATGTTGATCTTTCCTTCGAACTATTATGATTGGTAAATCTATAATGTAGTGGGGTAATTTTTTTGCTATGTATTTAATATGTTGTGGAAATCTTATAGAGTGTCCTCTATATTTATACTGAACACCTCCTGTATGTGTAACTTGCAGTATAGGGAATACACGAGCAATTAGCATTTCTTCTAGTTGTGTGAGTTTTGATAGTTCATGTGGTTGGTGTCGCGGATTCATATTATTTGTAATAGAAAACCTGTTGACACCTCTTTCTTGTTTGCATCTACTGCAAATAGGACTTTGAGTAGTTTGAGATATTTCAATTCTGATGTAACATTCTTCACAAGTATGATAGACTATTGGGGACTTGTGCGCATATAAATCATTGTAGAATATCATTTTGATATGTTTGAAGCAATCCATTTGAATTTTTTGTGGTTGAAACATTTGAAGTTGAAGCAGAGTGAAAATCATTTTCTTGTTCAAATCCATCTCTTTTAATATCTCCTTCCGCTATATTTTTTGTTTGTGAATGTTGTATGCTTAATTGTTATTTTTCCCTAGCATATCTTATTCTATTTGCTTCATTCCTTTTTTTCCTTTGTTCATCCTTTTATGTATCAGTCATTTTTTTCATTCTTGTTTTCTATATTCTCTTTGGTATTCTTTTTTATACTATTTCCTTAATGCCTCAAATTCCAATTGTTTTTTGGATGTCCCATTTGTAGAAACAAAACTCGATTCTATAAATTTAATGTGTATGGAAGGAACCTTACAAAGAAAATAGTATGAGATAAAGTTAATTATTGACTTATAAATTTCTTTTCTTATTTATATTATTTATTTACTAGAATTATTGTAACATGTTATCATATTGCTTATATTATTATATTATAATAAAAAAATTTATTAATAAATTATAATTGTAATGCCCCGCCACGCAACCCTAGGGAAGTTGCAATTAACTACTCAAATGCAATAATTTTTTTTTGCTTAAGTACAATTAACATGCAAGTTCACTACCCATTGCCAACAACCCCTAAGGTTACGAGATTGAGTTTACTTAAACCCACACAAGATACATGAATTAAAATCATAACATTGAATAATTTAACAAATTAAATACACATACATTCCATAGATGATATAATTACATCAAAGCATAAGAGATACCACATGATTCCCATAATATAATTTACAATACGATTACAACTCTCATTCCCTGAATGAGGTAATTCCAATAAGCAAGATTACAAATTACACAATTCCTCCTCGATACAAATGAGGGGTAATTAAATTACAATAATTGTTGAAAAGAATAAAGCATGAAAGAAACTGGGTCCCATGAGCTCTCCAACTGGAAATCTCATCCAGACGAACAAGAAGACAACCCAACATATTAAGGTGCACGTTCCACCCAACCATGTGATACCCGAAGGCTCACCCCCCGTGCTAGGAGATAGTAACAAGGAATTCCTATACAAGACCATCCACCCCTAGACACAAGCTAACTCACACCGACACAACCAATCACATGAACCATACAACCATAAGGATAACACAAGTACAAATCCAACATCACTGACATAGGTCACATTGCTTCCAGAAATAAAACAGATCGAGTATGATAAAAAGACCATACACATAAAACCAAATACCAACTGTTGTCATAGAAAGAGTGTCATCACATAGCTCGACATGGGATATCCTCTGGAAATCTTCATAGGCTCCAACCCCCACTATGGGTTATCCTGGTGGCCTCAACCGAATCCCGACACCCATACTCACTCATGCGGAATCAAATACCTCTCGTAAAGACAAGATATATGACCTTGCCATTCCAGGCCTTCCCACTCATCCCAAGCCTATACGAACACTTGCGTCCATGAGTGAGGCTCAATTATCTTAATTAGTGTGAAATACTACCTAACTTCTAAGTACATTGATTTAGTTATCACCTGATTAAACCACCTTCGAAGGTTATCCAATTTACCTCTTTAGGCTTTGGCCCCTAACAAAAGCCACTCTTCTACTTGACGACATACCAAACAAAACCAATCACCAAGGGGCGTGGTTGTGGCAGCCTTGGCTGCCGCCCAGCCTCCCAACCAAAACAATTTTTTTATATATATATTTTTTGAATAAAAAAACACACAACCAAAAACAGAGATCCCCTATTTTCACAGGGTTTTTTGCTAGAATCTGGTAAATTTAATTTTTCTTGAAAAGAGACATACCCAGCATACTTATATAAACATATACATACATACATACATACATACATACATACATACATACATACATACATATATATATATATATATTATACAGCGAAATCATGCAACTTTTCTTCAAAAATTTTGCAATAAAACTAATTTCTCAACACAATTTCTTGGTTCCAACTTCAAATCTAATAAGAAGCATTTCAACTCCAAAATAAATGTTTTCAAATTCCATTTTGTTTCTTTCCATTTTTTCTATTGTTTGAAATTGAAAATTTCTGTTGCAAGCTTTGTTTTTCAACAACAATTCTAAATTTTTCAAGATTTAAACAGGTTTTCAAAACAAAGATTTACAAGCAAGTTTTAAACTGAAAATGTAAATTTCTAAACAAATAAATAAGGAAAACCTGTGATTTGAAGCTGAATGGAGAGTTTGAGAAGAAAGATGAGCTACAAATTCCAATTCCTCCAAAGCTTTTCCAAAATCTTTTTCCAAATCCAACAATGCATAATCCATACAAGAATACCTTCATTTTTCTTTTAACAACAATTTTTCTTCCAAAATAAAAAACTTCCCCAAATTTAGTCAACTTACCTAAAATATCCCATCCACCATAGTTATTGCCTTTTTTGGGGATATTTTTGAATTTTTAAATTTAAAACCAAAATTGTTTTTCAAAAGGATTTAACACATTTAAAAATTTCTTTTTCAACAAAAGAAATTTAAAACTTTCTATTTTTTTTTTTTTTTTAAAAGCATTTGAATTTTTTTAAATTTCCTTTTTCAAAAGAATTTAAAACTTTTTAAAATTTTCATTTCTAAAAATAAATTAACACTTTTCATTCCCAAAATGGATAACTTAATTCATTTCAACCTAATTAATTTAATTAATCAATAAAATAAATCTAATCCAATATTAGGTCATTTTATTAATTAACTTAAATTAATTAATAAATCAAATAACATTATAACCAAATAATTTAATAAACAACTAAATACATAATGCCATTTATTTACCTTTTCCACTTGCAATTAAATAAATCATGGAGAGAAGAACAACAAAGAAGCAACTTAACCTGACTAAAACCCGACGACACACTATGACTAGGGTGATGACTTGGCACGAAAAACCTAGCTACTATCTCCCAATCGAATACCGTTGGCCAATGGACACACTCAACACTGTGAAATCAGGTGGAGTCGATGTCCTATACATGTCAACCTGTGAACAAGGAGCATATTGAAAATGCATATATATAACATAATAAACACACTGTGAAGAGGAAATCGTGGAATCGTAGGGCACTCGCAAGCGAGTGATGCGATCTCATCCCCTTCACCAATACACTCATCATAGATTGATAGTTCCATCATAAATGAATATCTCATGCAATAACATGTTACAATAACTAATCATCATTACACCAATTAAAACATGTCAAACAAAGCATCATATAAGACACATCGCATCACACAAATAGACTATCGCTCTATAAATAGCGATCAAATAACACACACATGATAAAGTATCTCAATAACCGAAAAACACATCCAAGCAAACAAGGACACACTGTCCAACTAGAAAGAAAAATAAAGGGGTATTACAATAATAAATTTCATATAATGTTATATTGTAACTTACTATATTGAATAGTATATTGTACTTGTAATATTATATTATATCATATTATATGCTCCACAAAGATATCTTATGGCATCATTTACATCATATATTTGATAGTATATTATAATGTACTATAATTTTTTAGTATTATATTATAATTAAATTGAATTTTTATACAATTTTAAGTAAATTTAATATACCATTATGTTGTAGTACTATATGTAATAGTATATTCTATTTGTCAGAATTCAATTATGTGCATATGTGCATGGATTTTTGTAACTTTTGTACGTGTTTGATGGTTTTTTTGTGCAATATCTTTGATTTGTTGTATAACAAATGCTTGTTTTACAATATACCATTATGCCAATTTGGATACATAAAAGATGTATAATAATTTGATGTAAAACATGTTTATAAATAGTATACAACTATATAGATATATATATGAGAATTAATTACATACATAGAAGATATATAATAATTTTATCTAAAATATGCTACAGAGTATGTTACAAAAAATATACAATTATATACATATATATGATAATTAATGTACAAAGAAGATATTTGAAGTGATAGATGGTTGGAAATACATTGGTGTGTTACAAAGTATGTGCATATGAGCTATTAACATGTATGAAAACACTGTACAGGGCCATAGTTGAAATACATTAGTTATCATTTAAAAATAATACAATTATATACATATATATGAGAATTAATGTACAAAGAAGATATATAAAGTGATAGATGGTTGGAAATACATTGGTGTGTTACATAGTATGTGCATATGAGCTATTAACATGTATGAAAACACTATACATGGCCATAGTTGAAATACATTAGTTATTATTTAAAAATAGTAGAAATTGTTCGATAATTTGGTGTGATGAGCCTTGCTTATATTGTTCATCATAGTAGAGCCCTTTTAAAAATTCACAAAATCTTGCAACTTTAGCACATGTTTGATGGAATTTTTGTGCAATATCTTCGATTTCATGTATTTCTTCTTCTTTGACAATGACAGTACGGTAATTTTCTTCTTCAATGTCTTTGATAATATTGTTAGAATGTTTTGTTATTGATTTAATTAAATTCTCAATTGGTGTTTCGATGTAGATATTCGAGCCCATAGAATCATTAGGGATTATGATTGGACTTGTAACTGAATTGTACGATTTGGTTTTCTTTAGCATTGATATTGTCCGTGATCTAAAAGATTATTTGGTATAGACCAAAAAAAAGTAAACAAAACACATTTAGTTAGTTTTAGAATGGAAAATTAAATATTCATATAATTAATTTTATTTAAACAAAACCAATGTTATAAATATTATTTATACTAAATGTTTTTGATAAAATAAACAACATTTACAGGGTGTTGTACCGTTCACATAGAAAGCCCTTAGGGCAAAAAACAAGCTAGTTCAAACCAAAACTAGGACAAGAGCAAACAAGGGCCACTAGGGCCCGACAAAAACAACTAATAGACAACTATGGACCAGCAAATAAGGACTAGACAACCCCAAAACCTGAGGGGACTAATTTGACTCCTTGAACCCTAGGTTGTGAAGAAGCGACATATTTGAGGAGTCCCTTCTTCCTCAGTGCTACAGACTAAGAAGACTCAGAATCGAAATCCAATGAGTGAGGTGAGAGAAGCGGATCTTCAACAACCACTCGAGCAAGGAGCCACCACGCAATAAAGGAACGGGAAGCATGAAGAGGCAACATGAGCAATTAAATCACCTATTTATTTATTACATACACTAAACTCATCATATATATAATAATAACTTACTTTATTTATTTATTGTATCTTCTCTTTCCTAAAAGCTTTGAGAGGGGACTTTTTCTTTTTATATATAAAATGATCCATGTTTCTTTTTATCTTAAGCCCCCTTCCTACACCTATTCTTTTTCCACGCAAGTAGGGGAGGTGGGGGGGTTGGCCAACTTAGTTATTTTAAAGAAAAAAATGATCATATGGAAGTATGTTAAAATGGTCAACTTAGTTATTTTTTTAAAAAAATGATCATATGGAAGTATGTTAAAAGAACAATTTACCATGTCCGAACATGGTATTGAATAAGGAGATGTAATATATATGCCCTTTCTTATACTCTAAAATCATACAATCGTTTAACTTAAAATTTAACTTCTCTTCTTATTATTATTTTTTCTTTCAACTCCTCCCATCAAGAGTATCTTCACGAAGACTCATGAAACCCTAGCTTTCAGTTCGGGAATTTCCTGCAAGGCTTTGACATTTGAGGACGCATTTTCTATTCTGCACATGAATCCCTCTGTGGATTCCCTTGCCGTTGATTCAGCTCCCAATGCAGAATGGCGAAACCTTGATGGGGAGATTAAAAAGCCAGTTATGAGGTTGAGGTTTGTGGCACGAAAATCAGGGGCTACAAATGCTAATAATTTAATAGATTCGACTGCTAGTTTTGATGATATGGAATTAAATGGAGCTATGGAGGGGGAAGAAATTTCTGATATGAGGACAGGAGTAAGTGAGACACCCAGGATAAAGGCCAAGGTTTTTTCCAAAGTGTTGAACGAGAAGAAAAGAGTTCAGAGTACTCAAATGACGAACAAGGTAAATCTCTGGAGTTTCAATTGCCTGATGATTGTGTAGATCTTATTGTTGAACATTAGAGTAAAACTGTGATTTTGTTCTTTCTGAGAGGAATTCCTTTGGAGTCTGAATTTTATAAATGGGTGAGAATAAACTGGGAAAATAGGGGTTGGATGATTGAAACAATAAGGGGTTTGGGTAAAGGTTATGTCTCTTGCATGTTCAAATCTGTAGAACACGCTCAGGTTGTATTGCAGTATGGTACATGGATAATCTGTGGGCAAATTTGCTACCTCCAAGCCTGGACATTCGAATTTCACCCTGAAGGACCCTCTTGTTCTCATTATCTAATGTGGCTGGAATTACCTTTTTTAAACTTAGTCTTTCTACTATATCTTAAGGACATTGTGGCACAACTGGGTAAGGTTATTTGGTGCAAACAAAGCTCTGAAAAATTTTCCAGTCTAAGAGTTCACCCAAGAGTTTGTGTAGAAGTGGACTTGAACAGACCTCTGCCTGAGAGTATTAAATTATATGGTCCTGGGCTTGAAATTGATCAGCCAATCGTTTATTTGAATAAGCCCAATGCTTGTTTTTCTATCAACAAGAGGGTCATTTGATCTGAGACTTCCCTTCCGAAAAAACAAGGTTTCCTCTTCCCCTTCACAAGTCCTCCCAGCCAAGGTTGCTGCTAATTCTGCCTTACAGTCCAAGCCAGTCATGAAAACTCCCCCGCCTTCTACCCATCACATGAACATTATACTCCCGCCTCCAGTCCTCAAGCTACTGCCGAATCCCCTACTTTGGCTAATGCTTCTTACAAAGATGTCATTATGAGTGATGATTGGAAAACAATTCGAAAACGAAAGGAGCTTTCTTCCCCTTCCTCAAATTCTCGTTTCCTTAATATTGAACCCGTTGCTCCAACCTCTTCTAGGTTGTTGAAATCCTCTCATAGATCTTTGTCTCCCCCTCCTTCTTCTCGACAACGGTCCAGATCCCCGTCTGGTGGTTCAATTGAAAAATTGACCAATGACCCAGAAATTCCCATCTCGAATCGTTATGGAGTCTTGCCACAAGAGGAGGATGATTCTCTTGATGTTTCAAAATGAGATTCAAAATATTATCTTGTAATGTGAAAGGGCTTTCCCACCCTCATTGCAAATTTAAAGTCAAAGACACTCTTGAGAAATGGAAGCCTGATGTACTTATGCTACAAGAAGTTAAGCTTGGTAATGAACGTTTAAATATGTCTCTTTTCAATCTTTGGAAAGATGTTATGTTTGTTCACACATCGCATAAGGAGGGCAGCAGTGGGGCTGTTCTTGGATTGGATCCTTCAATTTCCAAATATGTCATTGATAAGGGTGAGGACCCAGCCCATAACTGTGTGTGGGCCCTCACCTTTATCAATGGACAGTCTCTTGGTTTTTGTTCAATCTATGCACCTAAAAATTAAAGAGAAAGGGTTGCTCTTTGGGATTGGATGTCTAAAAACCTTCCTATTGCTGATTGGGTGTTGGAAGGAGACTTTAACATGGTGGAACATCATGAGGATTGCAGTTGGTTTAATCATTTTAAACTCAACCAAGAAGAATTTGAAAAATGGATCTATTGTAGGAATGTGATTGGAGTTGTCGATACTCTTCATAACCAATTCTCTTGTCATGCCAATAACTGGTATACTTGGTCTAATTGTAGATCAGGTAATGATAGGAAGCTGAGCAGATTGGATCGATTCTATTCATCTCTCAATCTCAAGTTGGATAAGTTATCTAAGGATTTTTGGGTTTTAGTGGATTATTCCACAACTTTGTCTGATCATTATCCAATTGTTTGTTCTTTGTCCTCTTCAGAGAATGCTGAGGTTGAGTCTTCTTCTCAACTTCCTTTCAAGCTTAATATTTATCTTCTTAGAAATAAAGAATGTGTTTCAGCTTTAGTGGGGATTTGGAACTCTATTCCTAAACCTCTTGAAGGGGACTCATGGGTGAGTTGGTGGATTTCTGCTATATCACAATGTGTTGATTTTCTTCGATCATTCGGACAAAGAATGGACTGGAAACGTAAATTTAGTGAAAAATCTCTCCAAGGACAGCTAGAACTTGCCCGAACAAAACTTAATCTTGATCCTCTCAATGAAAATCTTCAAAAACATATTGCTGTTACAAAAGCTCAACTATGAAAACTTGATCATTATAGAGGTCAAGGTGCCAAAATTAGAGCTAGAATTCATTGGATCAAGGAAGGGAACAAGGGTTCTAAATATTTTTTTAATCATCTCAACTATAAGCATAAAAAAGAAAAAATTGAAGCTATAAGGGATGAAAGTGGATACCATTTTGATCAAGCAAAAATTATTAATCTGTTTCATAGTTTTTATGAAAGGTTATTTCGAGAAGAAACTAAGTGGATGGATATCCAACATGTGTTGGAAGACAGCATACAAGATTTTATTCCAAACATGATTGATCCAGGTTATAGCAAATATTTGGATAGAATGCTCTCTTTGGAAGAAATTGAACGTGCTTTATTTTCTATGAAACCAAATAAAAGTCCTGGCTTTGATGGTCTTCCTACTAAGTTTTATCAAACTATGTGGAAGCATATTAAGGATGATTTTTATATGTTATATTTGGAAGCTTTTCAAAATGGTTCCTTGGGTCCTATTATGAACAAAGGTGTCATCAAGCTTATTCCTAAGGGGAAGAATGAGGATACCATTGCTGGTTGGCATCCAATTACGTTACTAAACACTTCATATAAAATTATTGCAAAGGCTTTGGCAATCAGAATTAAGCCTATTGTTCAAATGATTGTGAGAGCTGAGCAAACGAGGTTTTTAAAAGGAAGATATATCCTTGATAACCTTATGCTGACTTGGGAGACCATGGAATGGGCACAACAATCAGGCCAAAATGCTTTGATAGTCAAGCTAGATTTTGACAAAGCATATGATAGAATCCGTTGGAGCTTTATCCTTAAAATGCTGCATTGGCTGGGTTTTGGTCCTAAAATTCAAAGGCATGTTCAAATGTTGTTTCAAGATGCTAATGCTCATTTGATTATTAATAAAAGTATGTCTGACTCTTTTGAGTTACAATGTTCCATAAGGCAGGGATGTCCCCTTTCTCCCTTTTTGTATGTGCTTACAGCTAATGCCTTGGGTTATTTTCTGCACAAATCTCATCAAATGAAACTTATCAAAGGGATTTCTATCCCTCAAAATCAGGTGGTTATTAATTCCCACTTTGCTGATGATAGTATGCTTTTCTTGCATAATTCTGAAGAGGAGGTGAACAATGCTTTGGAAATTGTTAACTTGTATTGTAAGTTATCTGGCTCCCTTATTGCTCATAATAAAACTGAGTTTTTAATGACCCAACCTTATGCTAAGCCTCAATGGATACTGAAAGAATGGAGGAAAATTAAGCATGGTGAGATAACAAGATATCTAGGTATACCCTTTGGTTTGGGTGTCTCCCTTTCTGATATGTGGACTTGGTTCTTAAAAAAAATTAAACATAAGCTGTTCAATTTTGGCAATAAATTTTTGTCCTTGGCTGGCAAGATTCAAGTGGCTAATAAGATTCTCATTGCTTCCCATGTGTACTACTCTTCATGTTGGATGCCTTCCAAACAAGGCTATGAAGAGCTCAATAAAATAATCCGCAAATTCTTGTGGTCCAGATGGGATGGTAATGGTGGTTTTATTGCTTCTTCATGGTCTCATTGTATTCAGCCAAAACACAAAGGTGGACTGGGGATTATTGATCTCCAAACCCAAGGAATTTTCCTTGCTGCAAAATGGATTATAAGAGCTGCCAACGGAGATGAACCATGGAAGATTTTAGTTCGTCAAAGAATTATGGATGCTTCTATTAAGAAGAAATGGCAAGAGGTTCATTGGCTGGATAAATTACTTTTACCTGCTCACTTTAGAATCAAAGCCTCTTTTCCTCTTCAGTCTATTTGGATAGCTTGGCAAAAAGTTAGTAAGTTCTTACATTGGAATGGATCTTCCTTGCAGACAGGGTTTAGCTTTGTTTCTATGTCTATTTGGTGGAACAAAATAATTTATTATCATGATCTGCCATTGGCCTTATGTTTCCCAAGACAAGCTCATTATTTATTTAAAAAGGGAGTTAGACAATTTAAAGATCTTTGGGATTTTGACATTTTTGATTGGGCTCCTTAGAACAACATTAAGGAGCAGTATGGGCTAAATTCCAATTATGAACAGTTCATAATTTTTATTAAGTCTCTGGTGCCAGTTGATCTAACGATGAAGTTTTGTACTTCAAGGGACTGCTTTTTCTTTAGAGATTGGAAATGGTTAACTTATAGTCACTTCAATAATCTTCCATTAAAAAATGTTTATTTAAAGTTGCTTCCTAGTTGGAATATCACCAATCAATTGAATAAAAAGTGGAAATGTAGACTCAACACCAAATTTTGGTGTAAATTAAGTGCTCAAATATGGCATTCCAAATCTGATTTTGACTCCCAGGTGTTGGTTTGGAAGATATTGCACTGCAAGCTACCTGTTGGAGATAGATTGAAATACATTATGGTTCAACCAGCAAATTGCCCTTTTTGTAAGGCTGTTAAAAGTTTGAGACACATTTTTTGGGATTGTGTATATGTTAAAAGGCAATGGTTCACTATTTTTAGAGACTTTTCAGCTGTTTTTAATCATGACTTAACTTGGAAAGAGGCTGTTTTTGGGCTTGGTATGCAAAAGGATGTAATTGCTGACTCTATTCGACATGTTATTTTGAAAAATATATGGAGAAATCAGTGTGCTGCAATGTTTTCTAATAAACTTAATCAAACTGTTGGGACTTTACGGATGTACTCTGACATATGTTTTCAGGTTGATGTTCTTTTTTCACAGATACAGGTAATATGTAAGAAGAATGACAAAGCTAAACTTCAGTTGTAGCAAATTAAAGATCAGATAGTGAAGTTTCAGCTGGACAATAAACTTGATCATAATGTTATACAGCTTTTGTCTATGTAATTGCTTGGTTGATTTTTTGTTCTACCTCAGTATATGTCATTGGTGCATGTAGATATTGTATGGTTCGTATGGCTTACGTCATTGATAAATTTTGTATTGTTTGTCTGGCATTTTGGCTAGTCATGTTTTATAGCTACTACTGGTAACTTTTCCTTGTAAATTCTTTTGCTTTGATCAATAAAAAAAAAAAAAAGAGTATCTTAACCACCTAGAATTTAACGTAACATAGTAATATAGTCTTTGATTACATTGATGTCAATATTACTAATGTTATTCCTCCTAGATATTTGTGACAATGTTTAAACTCATTTCTAATACCTCCAATATAAAACTTAGTATAAGGATTAATATGGATTAGCCCTACGGGGTATTGTTGGCCATCACGTCTAATAATTTGAGCACCTTTTTAGGATGTTAAATGACTCTATTTTTTTTTGTGCTGCCCATGATTAGCCGAATTGACATTTACGGAAACGTTGTCTAATAAAAGAAAAAGTAGCCTCTTGCCCGTGAGGGTAATATTTGACACACATTACATTGAAATTTAATTTTGGATGGCGTCCATTTTGAAACACTAAAGTAAATGCCCAAAATGAATGGCAACCCTAAATAATTTCACTTCCATAAATGGCCAGCTACTTTCCTGCAGTTTCTTTTTTTTTTTTTTTATGATCATCAATTGTTATCCATTGGCAGGAGCTGGTCGCTCCACTATGTCAGATTGATACGACTTTCCCATTTATTTATTCTTTTAATTTATTTCTTGATGGGGAATGGAATTAATGCTGCACAGATTTATTTGCCAGAAATACTATAAGGGACAGTGTACATACACTAAAATCTCCATCATTTATGTGAACCTGAATTTGATCCACAAGTTAGAGGAAGAAAATGGTTTTTTTTTCGTACTTTCGTTAAGAATGAAACTGATTTTTAATTATTCTTTCTTAACGATCGGCTTAACTATGGAATACAACTTATTCATAGAGTTGAAGTGCTAGACAACTTCACAAATTAATGCCACTTTTGAGAAATATCAGTTGTATGAGCATTGATTTTGACAGTGCACTTAAAAGGTGCTTAAATTGATCCTTAACATGTTGTTGGACCTCAAAATCATAATGTTTAGCTGTTATACTGCTATTTGGAATTTTCAAGGCTAAGTGAACGAATTTGAGAAAAATGTTTATTCTAAGAACATCAACATCGGACATTGATTAACATACCATGCTAGCAGTTTGTTGAAGTTACATCCGTTGGCGAGATTTACTCAAATAGAAATTTGTCTCAAAGAGAAAAATTCAACACTAGATCAGGAAGACTCTACGCAACAAATAAATTTTGACAAAATTTAATACGTCTTTGAATTTTCAAATGTCATGTAAGGTAAAAGACTTTTGTAGATTTGAAACACAGACAAACAAACCAAAACAGAGGAAAAACGTACGCGTGGAAAATAAAGATCTTTTAACACACAACAACGGCCAGCATTCAGTGTAACAGGTTGGCCAAGATAATCGTTCTGCAACGTCTGAAGTGACCCTATATCTGTGAAAACAAAAAAAACTGCGAAGAATCACTCTTACAATTAAATGTTGGTCAGAACGGTCGGTGTTTCCACAAACTTGCAAAATTCACGGGATGGCAGTCATAGCGCGAGCCACATACTTGATTGAAATGCTTGAGGAGGTTTAAATAGACTGACAAGTTAATGATATCAAATTTCCATAATCCATATTGTATTGTTCAAAAGACTTCTGGATTTGATTGTGTGCAATTTTTGACATCAACGTTTCGGATCACACTCTGTGATCTATCATCAGGATGAGAATAGAGAGCAAAAGGAGAAAAATGTAGAAGTCTATTCTCCTTTTGCTCTCTATTCTCATCCTGATGATGGATCACAGAGTGTGATCCAAAACGTTGATGTAAAAAATTGCACACAATCAAATCCAGAAGTCTTTTGAACAATAGACTAATAAGGTTAGGTGACAGAAGCCGCAACGTCTGAGGCATGGTGAAGGACAATTTGCAACAAAGATGCACAGATAGATACGTAATGCCTACCCTTAAGCATCGGGGTTGCGACCACAGGAAGGTCGTGCCATGAAGCGGATTTACTATGGACAGTGGGAAGTTGAGTTTTATTCCCCAAATGTATCTACTTCTTAATTATTTACTTTGACTTCAGACATTTGTTAAGATGATGAGGCTGGAAGCGAAGTGGATCTAGGAGCGTTGGGAAAAGGTCACACCTCACTCCTCCAGATAACACCAGGGTAGAATCTTGTGACGAAAAAAAGTATGGCAAGCAAATAGGTTGAGGGATGTAAAAGATCCCATCCTCACAGGGTGTAACCCGCCAGGAGAGACAGATTTGTCTGCTGGTCATCTCTCTGCACGTATATATATTTTTGATAAATTTAGTCTTGTTTCACACCCGTGTTTTTATTTATCTCTCAGTATTTCGCTTATGCGCTTGATAATCCCCTTATTTGTTTATTTTTACATCTCGTTTCTTTTATACTCGGATACTTATGAATCATGCAGTTTGTATTATCTATTTGGTTACTAATGACAGTATGTGGGAGTATACCCTACTAGTTTAGTTATTTTATTGCATAGTATATCTATATTACGTCGATAGATATTTATATTACCATTTCATCATATTACAAATACCGTTTATTCCCTTTATTTTTACGGCTGTGATTTTGATTAACGAACTTCAATAACAGTTCCACCACTATAATACTTCTTTTAGCCGGAAGACTGTAAAAGGCTGCAATCACTGCTGTGTTTGCTCAAAGACTCGAGGAGGCTTGCTGTAAGTTCTTATATGTTCCAGATTTTGATAACGGCAATATGAGTTTCCAATAACTAACGATTTCTGGATATACTATACATAATATATCGCTGAAATTGTTTACGCTTTAGGCTGATTTCTGTTATAATATTTGACAAAGAATTTCAATATTTTTTTTTTTAATTAAAACCATGTTTTCTTTCATTGCAAAGAATTCTTCTTCCCTGCAAATAAATTATTTTTCATAACTGGCACGTGGAATTCAGATCATTAGATTATATTGGTTTTTTTAAATCCGTAATTTTTAATTTTTTTTCTTTGTGCAGAGTTCGCACTTGGGCTTTCGGTAAATTTTTCTAAAAATGCCCAGGTTTCGGTAAATTTTTCTAAAAATGCCCAGGACTCAAATAAAGAATAATTCATTTTACGGCTTTTAACTGACACGAATTGTCAGATGCCAATAAGTGGGTGCCATTTAGGGCAGCCAATTTATGCGTACTCCCAGCCGAATTGTATATGCGCGAATTGAATATGCTTTCCGTCAAATACATTTCGATGTACACGACACTGCAGCTGTATTGAATATGCGTTTTAATCCATTTTGATGTACACGGAAAAATGCCGCAGCAGCGAACGCCTATCGGCGTAATTACCATTTGGGGGTTTACTGATTTGTGTATGTGTTGTCTGTTTAATCTACTTATCCGCCTATAATGTATTCGCATTCTCTATAATCAAACATCCATTTATTTGGTTATATATATAATTTTTTGTAAGGTCAAATATATTCACATATTGGCTTGAACGAGGGGAGTAAGGCATTACACATTTCTGTCGTCAATGAACTTTCCTTCCATAAGGGAATATGAAACAAAAATTATATTGCAGGGAGAATATATGTATATAAACATTTAAAACCTAAATATTTTACTATATCTGGGTATTTGTATTTATTTAATATTTTGATAGCCAGATAAGCAAATTCACTTGTGAGTAAAACAAGCATGCCTTTACAATCATATACCTCTATCAAACCAATATTCATTCCATAATATGGATTTACATTTCATTTTATCACTCAATGTGAAATGAAACAATAGAACCTCCATTCATATTTTCTTTTGTCTCTCTTTTGCATTCTAGCATCATTAAGACTGAATCATAATGTATTTCCATACTTGCTGCAATAATACAACATATAACCATTCAAGAGTGTAAGAAATTTTACGGTGACTACTCAATGGATCTTGAAGAAAGTATTTTGCTACATCACACAAGGCTTACATGTTTTTCTTCATTTAAACCAAACATAAGACTTTGATGCCGCATTCACTATTTCAAAAGCCCAATGGACAGATCACAAAGGAATAAGGCTTGTTCTTTCTCCATTTCTTTCATGCTACAACATTCACTAGCTTTCCATATTCTACTAATTTTAAGAACTACAAAGAATGACTTACAACTAAATCAGGCTTGCTCTCCACCCTACTATAATGGTGTCATTGAGCCTCATGGGCTCCAGCCATACCCCCAAGCAATAAACATATCAACCCCAAGATAATGAATGGGGTCTTCTTAAACTATTATGAAAGGAATGAACAAATAGCACAACATTCATATTACATACATTAGATTTTTCACTCACCATATTCAACAAAAATCCACACAACATATCACTTTATTACCACAACTAAACAAGGGAAAATGGAGATAGCAGAACTTATCTCTTGCTTTAGGAGCTGGACTTAAACTCTTTTATCTCTTTTTCCTCTCCAACCTAGCCATCCAAATCACTCTCTCCCCAACCGGGTTCCTCCTCTCCTCTTTTCATTCTTCCTATCCTCTTCACTAAAGTTCTCCAAAAGCATAAGTGGGTAAGACCCCACTCATTCCTACTCTCCAAAATATATAGAAGCTTCAACTTGCAACTCTTGGATGGGGATGTGTGGAGTGTCATTTTCTCCATAAATGAGGGTATTTTCCCTTATTAAAGAAGAAACATGCACTTAAACAACCACCCAATCCTTTCACCTCCATCCTCTTCTCAAAATTCGTCACTCTCCATAATGAGGACTTTTCAAAGGTCAAATCATGTCCTTGAGGCCCTATTGCATGCCCACTTCACCCCTACCATTATAATATGGACTCTAAAGGGTTTATTTTTGCATCCCAACCAAGCAAATTAACCAACAACCCTCTTTAAAGACCCACTTAAAAATCCATCCAAGTTCCACACTTGGATAAGGGTTACTAATTCCTAGCCCCTCTTACACCTATAAAATACATAATCAATTATCCCTTTATTATCAAACCTCATCACCTTTATTTACCAACATATTAACTTTATCTATTTCTAAGCCCCAAAAAGGGTCAAATTTGTATACTCAAGAAGAAGTCTTTTAATTTTCTCTCGATGGTTCTTCCTTCTCATGCTAACATTGCTACCCTCATGCACATTACCAACACGATCATCAGTAACAATTGTATAGCACATTAATATGTTAGATGAATACTCTAAACTTACACCATATAATAATCCATTAAAATTTCAATTTGTATCCCATAGTATACTAGTGCATTTCACCTTCATGGTAATGACAATAAAACATAATGCCAAGGGGAAATGCAAGCATATTGCCAAAAGATCGCCTTATTTACCATCCACAATCTATCTGAGAATCACTTTAAGAAAAGCACATAACAAAGTAGGGTTGTATTAAGTACATATGAGGAAGGGTCTTACATATACAATGAAAGGAAGTTGCTAAAGAGGGACACAAGCACCAGTAGCCCAAAAAAGTAAAAAATGTTGACAAAAGAAAACACTAGATAAATCGTCAGCAAACCAACAACAAAACATCAGTGTAAAAGATTGTACAAATATACCAAATGTTATTGAGTAGGAAAAAATAAATAAATACCTTTGTAAAGTTTATGAAAGAATGGTATCTAATTACTGCTATGCCCTTGGTTTGTTTGTTGGAAATAAATATCCAGTGTCAAGAAATTGTACGCCTATA
The DNA here is from genome assembly GCA_007258455.2 of Sequoia sempervirens. Lineage (NCBI taxonomy): Eukaryota > Viridiplantae > Streptophyta > Pinopsida > Cupressales > Cupressaceae > Sequoia > Sequoia sempervirens. The sequence goes on from VDFB02373720.1 coordinate 71,111, forward strand.
AGGAACATAGAAATAAAGAGAAAATTAGGGAAACAAGAAATAAATTTGTAAAGAAAATTCTATTTGTAATTGATGGTTGTATAACCAACTTCGAATAGTCAAACATAAAAGTTAAATAATATTTAGTATTTTTTATACAGTAGTATTTTGGTATATCAATAATTTGAAATTTTCGTGCACATTCGAGATTAAAGATAATCCTATTTGTGATTTTTAAAGGAGTTCAACTTTTTGTAATTCTATTCAATTTAATTCCTCATTTTGTCCTCTTCTGTTATATTAGATGAATCAACTCTCTTCTCGCTTTCTCTCCCTTTTTGTACTTTCTCCCTTCTGCTAACTATAGCTATCCTCTCTAAGACAAACATCCTAGGGAAATCTCCTATATGGAAATGCTAGTGGTAGCACAATGGAGGAATGTTTCCATGTTGTTCCACTCTCTTAGAAACATCCTCATCTATGAAGATTGCAATATTTTTGAGGGCGGGCATGTTCCAGTGGAATACTACACTTATCCATAGTTCCAAAAAAAAATTGGAAAATCATTAGAGGATACCCATCAATTAGAAAAATTCAAAACAATTATGTCACTGGTGATCATTTGACAATAGCCAGTATAAAGATTGATCTAATCTAAAGCATGAGATTGTGTTCTTCAAGCTGATGCCTAGTGCAGTAGGGAAAATCCTTTTTCCAGGGACTTGGAAGTGTGACGAGACTCCAAATTTTCTGTTTTTACCATTTGTAGTGATGGGGTGTTTCCTTTTGTCGTTATGTCTAAGCCAACCATCAATATTGCCTTCATTTGGAATTCAGAGAAAAATCATTGTTGACGTAGTTCACTCTAAAAGCTCAAGAAAAATAGTTTCACCACAACAATATCAATTTTCCTTCAAGATAGTTGTAGGCCTAAAACTCATGCCAATCATATCTTTTATCAATAATTAGCAATAACACATTCAAATATAGCTTCAAACAGTTTGTAGGAAAATAACATATAATAGTTTTCTTGATGCACTCTAGTTGTACATTGTTTAATAATATTTGTTTTACGGTAGAGCAACATCATTAGGTTCAATCTAGGGATCTCCTTGTTCACATCAAGTTTAATATTTGAACATTCTAAATATGATAAAATGTAAAGTTAAAATGTCCTTATGTTATCGTAGATAGGTCTCATATGCCTCTTGGGGTGTGCACTAGGATATGACCCAAAAAGTCACCTTTGCCTCTAACTTCTTCGTAGAATCCAAAATTAAAGATAGTTGAACAAATTGGATTGGGGTGAATCAAAACCCATATGAATATGCTTTACCATAAGCAGTTGCACCCGCAAAGCCAAGAAAAATTTGGAATAAAGCAATGTATGACATCCAAAATTATTTTTTTTTCAATAGGTGGCTCAAAAATAACAAGGGTAAAATCAAATACTAAAATTTCCTATAATTTATTGGAAAATTTTGGATCTTATATGATATTAAAGAGTTTAAGGCCCACTTCCAACAAAGTGTTATTTATGAGGTCATGAACCAAGCACACTGACACAGGGTTTGCCTTAAGTAATTATGCCTCATGGTTGCATCCACAAAAGGATATGAAAATCATGGAAAGTCCTAACCTAGGAATTGGACATTCCAGCAGGCGACTAATATCTTTACATCGTCATTCATTTACTTTGTCAAACCAGGGAAAGTATACTTGAAATGGAGCGGCACTGTATGTGCACTAAGAACTAGTTTTAGTCACAACTTACCGGAAATAAATACTTGGAAGGAATTCTACCTATGCTATAGGAAAGTAATGCAAATTTTTCTTAACTCAAACATAACTTAACCAAAGCATAAATCATAACAACTACTAAGAAACAAACTATGAACTGGCCTTATGCTGTAGGAACAAACACATGGATGGATTCTCGATGCTGCAGGAACAATATAAGACTGAGTTTGTGCTGAAACTTTCAAGAATGAAATCTAACCTATAATCAATAGAAGATAAACAACTACTCAACTATAGATACTAAGTGGGCCCCCTTAGCAAGCATCAACTAATTTATGCAAGGATGAAAATCAGAACTTCATCAACTTTTATTCATAACTTGAAGTCATCTACATTGATTGTTCTGCTTCTAGAAAACTAAGAAAACTCTAATTCTTATTATGATACTAACTCTTACATAATCTTCTTTCTGTGTTGTTCACCCACACAGGAGGAACACTTATTTAAATCAGGAAAACAACTACCTAACCCTAACAGAGAAAGACGTGGATATAAATGTATCCTAAAACTGAGGAATGGACTTCATAAATGAGCTTATCCATTCAACATGATTCAAAGAGAATTTAGTATTCCACTCTTCCTATATTAATTAACATTTAGATTTCTTCCCAACAACTCGGTCAGAGAGTCTTTGTCGGAACAACTTCCTCGAAGTCGTGCAGGAAATGGACTTTACTGCAAGGCCGAGATTAGCTGCGTTTGACTCATTCATGCTTCCTTCAACAACCTGCAAAACACAAGGCAACAGAAGTGAAAGAAAACATGCATGGAAACTACACGATATTCATTCATTAATCACATATTAAATCTATTTCATTATTCAAAAACTACATGTGTTATATCAGTCATTTGGGAAGTCAAACAGGGTAATTAATATAGACATATAGAAATGTTAGGCTGCAAGAATATAGGAATGTATTGCTACAGGATACCACCCGATAAAAAGGGATTTAAAGAGTTAAAAAAACCATTAACAACAAGAGTAAGGGTATTAAAAATACAACATAATACTCAAATCATGAGCATATTTTGGGCTCATCATTCACCCCCTACTTAGCCTAATGCTGGTCCTCCAACATTAAACTTCTTGGTTGTCTCCCTGAAATCAGTAGGTGTGGCATGACCTTGAAATGAAGTTCCAAAATTGTAATAGAAACCTCTAAAATTCTTCCATCTTTCATATCTATAGGCTTATGGATCCTCATTAATATTTGTAGCTCGATATGGGTAAAGTGGCCACATTAGTACAGGAGGTCGAAGTGTCAAAGGAAACCATAACTCAAACCTCTTCTGAAGACCGAGCTACATGTACCTTTCTATTCTTCTGAGGGTTGCCTTGAAATTTAGGGGGCTATGAGGCTCAGACCTTCTTAAACCAACAATTAATTTTTTCCCATCTTTTCTCAATTTTGGATGATGATAGCTTCCAAAACAGATATGGTTGGCCTTGGAATTCATCATGTACCTGTTTCCTGAGATCAAATCTTTTCATTCTGATTGCTTGATCATTGAATCCATATGCAACAGTAAGCCAAGTTTTCAACATTGTGTAGGGATTTGAACTCTCAGGTCACAATGGGATGGGCTCATCCCTTTCAGCTTCTTCATAGGCTTCCAATTGTCTGCCATAATTAGTTTCATGTGTTGCCCAAGACATGAGTGATCTTAAATGAATATCGCCAATATAAAGAAGTGGATTCCACTCTGTTTCAGAGGGAATTATAAAACCATGCAAATAAAATTCCCACAAAGAATTCTTCAGCCAACTAGGGGCTACTTGGTATGCATCATAAAATTCTTTGGATGTATGAATAACAGGATCTAAGTTCCTTGAAATTCTCATTAACTGAAACCAAAGGAATTGTTTCTTAAGGCACAGGGCATAACCCTGGGTGGTGGTATACATTCTGTGATTTGACCAGTTACCTTCATCATTTCATTCATTTTCTCCTTTAGTTCTTCAATTTCCTGTTCCTGCCTTTCAATTTTTCTTTTCAATTGCTTCTTCTATACCTCCCAAAGGCTTTGTTGTACTTCAGTTTTGGCTAAGTGGTGAAAAATCAAGGTCTGAAATGTGACCGACCTCCATGTAGTTCTAAGGTGTTCCAAAAATTCAATCAAAAATGTCTTTTTATAAACAATCATTTCTTGACAAGTTGTAGAAGGTAATAAGGTTTCATTGGATACCTCAAATTGTACAGGCTATTCTTCTTCTTCTTGCCACAGGATAAATTCCTGTTGTTGTGCTAGAAGAGATTGTGCTTCCTCTAAAATTTGCATAGCTGCGTTAGCCAAGTCATCGAGACTTGGCATCCCCCTTTCATCATGATGTGCTTTCTCTACTTCCATTTTCTCAATTTGTTCTTCCCCAGGAATAACAAATGGATTTTGTGCAGCATTCTTAGATACATCCTGAGAAACATCATGTTCAAATTCCTCAGAAATTATTATAATTTCAGGTTGAGCTGAGGTAGGGGTGGCTTTACATTGTTTCCTTGCTGAAACTCTTTTTGGCAAGGTTGAAATTGTAGGAGGTGCTCCTTTTGGGCTTCTGAAATATCAATGTTAAGCTCTAGAGCAGTCCTTAAGGTCTTATGCTCAAACTCTATTGGCAACATGGCAATTTTTCCATAGAGTAGTTCAAAAGGAGTAAACCATGTAGTTGTTTTCCATGTTGTCCTATAGGCCCAGATTGCTTCAGGAAGTCAACTACTCTAATCTGTCTTGTGTAACTGGACTGTTTTGGTAAGGATTGCCTCAATTTCTCTGTTGGTAACCTCTGCCTAACCATTGGCCTGAGGGTGATAGCTACTAGACTTTTTATGCCTGATCTTGTAATCATTCATCAGTGTAGTGATTAAATTGGATGTAAACTAAGCTCCTTGATTAGTGACAAGTTCCCTTGGGACTCCAAACTGAGTAAATATTTGTTCATTCATGAATTCAACAACCTTATTGTCACGGGCATGTGTCATTGCTTTCACTTCTACCCACTTGGTTACATAATCAGTACAAACTAAAATGTATGATTTTCCATTGGATGGAGAATCAATAGGCCCAACAAAATCCATGCCCCACTTATCAAAGGGATTGACTACCACTTGAAGATACAAGGGAATTTTATCAGACCTTGTTGGTCTTCCCATGCATTTACATTTGTCACATTTCCTGGTGTAGGCTGCAACATCTTTGTGTAGTGTGGGCCAATAGTATCCAGTAACAAGCACCTTCATAGATGTTCTCTTAGCTGCAAAGTTCCCACCACATGGCTCATCATGATAGGCATGCAATATTTCATAGGTTTCATCTTCCCTAACACATCTTCTCATGACTTGGTTAGGTCCTGTGTAGAATAAACAATTTGTAATCCATGAAAAGTTAAAACTTTTCTCTACCAACAATTGTCTTTCCTTTGGTGAGAAGTGGGCTAGAATCTTGTTGGCTACTAAGTAATTTGCAATATCTACATACCATGGGGTCCGAGCAGCAATGAAAAATAAATGTTCATCATGAAATCTATCATCAAGTACCTCTGGGGTGGCAGGTGTAGTTGTTTGAAGTCTTGACAAGAAATCAACCACCACATTAGCCCGACCTGGTTTATCAATAACTATGATATCAAATTCCTGCAACAATAGGAGCCATCTTGCTAATCTACCAGATATGGCAGGCTTATTCATGAGGTATCTTATTGCTGCATGATTTGTATGGAAAAATATTTGGTAACTAGTGACATAATGTCGGAACTTGTTCAAGGCATACACAACTGCTAGCAATTCTTTCTCTATGACAGTATAGTTTAATTCAGGGCCTTGCAAGTTTTTACTAATGAAATATATGGCATGCTCAATGGAATTCTCTTTTTGTCCTAAAAATGCCCCTATGAAATAATCAAAAGCATTTGTGTGTATATGAAAGGGAGAACTCTACTTCGGTCCTTGAAGAATAGGTGCCTGAGTTAGTAAGTTCTTAAGCTGTAGGAAAGATTTGTCACAGACGTCAGTCCAATTAAATTCAAAGTCCTTAGTCAATAAGGCATATAACAGATTGACTATTTTGCTGAAATCTTTGATAAATCTTCTGTAATATCCAAAATGTCCTAGGAAGCTTCTAACATCTTTTTGCTTTATAGGTGTTTGCAAATTTAGAATGACTTCTACTTTTGCAGGATCAACCTGAATTCTTGCCTGAGATATACGATGGCCTAAAACAATTCCCTTTTGCATCATCATGAAGCATTTATCACTATTCAAAGACAAACTTTGCTCCTTACATCTTTTCAACACTTTCTCTAAATTTTCTAATGCTTCTTCATAAGTGGCTCCATAAGTGGTGAAGTCATCCATGTAGATTTCCATACAATCATGAGATATGTTGGCAAAAATACTAATCACTGCCCTTTGAAATGTTGCAGGTGCATTACATAGGCCAAAAAGTAAGACAGAGTAGGAAAAAGTGCCCCATGGACTGGTAAATTTTTTTGTATTGATCCTCAGGAGCAATTCTAATTTGATTATACCCACTGTTTCCATCCAAAAAGGAGAAATACTTTTTATCAGACAATGTTTCCAACACTTGGTCAACAAATGGTAATGAAAAATGATCCTTTTTAGTTGCTTTGTTTAGCTCCCTATAGTCTACACAAACTCTCAATTTCCCACCTTTTTTAGGGACAATGACCAATGGGGATACCCATTGACTGTTTGAAATGGGGTAGATGAAACCAACATCAAGCAATTTTTGGAGCTCTATTTTAACTATTTCCCTAAGTGTTGGATTTATCCTTCTTTGAGGCTGCCTAACAGGTGAATAGTCTTTCTTAATTTAGATTATGTGAGTATAGAGTTGAGGATCTAGTCCCTTCATATCCCCATAGTCTCATGCAAAAGCTTTGTGTTAAACTTGCAACATTGTGATCAGGGCAGTTTGTTGAGATGGAGACAACTTATTATTTATATTTAGAAAACGGCTTGGAGACATTTCTACCTACTTGGTAAGATCATTTATGGAGGCTGCTGATATAGGCGGTGTCTATATGTCATGTGGAAGCAAATTATGATAAACTGCAAGAAGTTTAGGTGTCAGATTTTTAGGATTCAGTTGTTGTAGGAAACACTGTTGAGAACAACTATCTGAAACAGATGAACTATTCAAATTAGGGTTAGACTGCAAAAGTTGTAAAAGTAGGCCATCCTCACTCTGAAGCTAAGAAAATGGATTAGGTTGCAACATCATTAGCTGGGCCAAGGAATTGACTTCTTCAGTTTCTTCTCCCAAATCTGGCCAAATTGATTGACATAAGTCTTGTTGAGGCTGAGCAAGTGGGTATAAAGCCAACTTCTTTCTTGACTGACCATCAAAAATTGTCATATCTCCTGAGCGGCATCCTATAAGAGCATTAGATATGGCTAACCAGAGTCTACCTAGGATGATAGGATATCCTCCCAAGGTTTCCTTAGTGGACAATATGGTAAAGTCTGTTGGGTACTCCCAAGACTCTAGGATGACAATGACATCTACCACTCCATTAGGTGTTACTGTGGAACTATCAGCAAGCTGCAAGATGGTAGGTGTAGACCAAATGGCTAGAATATTCAAAGATTCCATAGTATGCTTAGTCATTACATTGATAGCTGCACCAAGGTCAATCAACACATTCTTTACTATTTGGCCATTAATAGTGATTTGTACCACAGGACTCCCAGGGTTAGTATATTTTGGAATAATTATCTTCCCTGACATAATATCTACTAATTGTCCTAAAACATGGATAGTTTGAGGATCTTTTTTCTTTCTTCCTGGCTTCTTCAAATATGCCTCTTTAATGGCTCTTCCATATATTGGGATATCTTTAATGGCTTTTAAGAGAGGAATTTGAATGTGTACATTCTTTAGTTGATCCAGAATATCAAAGGTAGGCTCTTCCATAGACTTGGATGCAGTGAGTTGCAATCTTTGAGGAGAAGGTGGTATATCTTGATGCTGCAGGACAGTTTCCTTAAAGGCAGTATCTGATATAGGTATATTTTATGTAGGATCAGTAGGTTGTTCAGAGGTAGAGTTTGGAATCTTTGTAATTACAGGTAGCTGTGGAGCAGGGAGAGTGGGTCCAAACCTAAGATGGATTTCATGAACATTCAGGGAATAAGTTGGATATTGATTGGCTTCTGCACAATAGATACGCTGCTGCTGTTGCTTATTATTAGGATTTGGCAATGGTTGAGCAGGCATAGGGGTTTGTTTTGGAGGGCCAATATTCGCTGCAGGTGCTGCAAGAGGTGGCATAAGGGCTGAAGGTTGTGACTGCTGAGGCTGCAAGGCTCCAGGGGATTGGTTCTGCCATTATTGAGGACCTCTCCATTGAGGATTCGACTACTAATTACTTTGGGGTGGACTCCATTATCCTTGTCGCTACTACCAACCTCCTTGAGGAAATTGCCATTGAGGACTCTAATAGTTAGGCCAGTATGGTTGAGGAGTATTCCAAGGTGGTGATGGGCCTTATGCAGATTGCCATTGGTTATTGTAAGGATTACCAAAATTCAAAGGGTCTTGAGGCATACCTTGTCTTTGAGCCCATGGTCGCCTTTGTGCAACAAAGAATACTTGGTCATCATCTCCTTCCACCATCTTAAAATCAGTAGGTAATTGCTTAGCCTCCAGTTTAGCCACCATCTTGCATCTGCAATCACGTTTCTTCTATCTGCAATGTGGACAGAACTCCGCCAAGATTGCTTCAACTTCCTCATCTTTTTTGTGAGCTCGCATGGTATCCAACTGTGTAGCCATGTCATTTATGATATCCTGCTTAAAATTAGACAAAAAATTTGTGATCTCCATCCGTGAAACTCCACTAGTAGAAGACTTTCCCATTGTGGCTTGATGACCTCTACCCTTCTTAACGTTTGCTCGAGAGTAGTTGAGACATATTTTCTTTATATCATCCCAAGACACTTGGGTTATATCGCCTCCTCCCATCAGGTCCAAGGAATCTATACAAGCATCACTGATTCCTCTTAGAAATAGTAGTTTCTGAGATTCTTCATTGAGAGTATGGTCTGAATTATTTTTCAGTGAAAACAAGAATCTTGAGATATAGTCTTCCAGGCTTTCATCCTCCTTTTGTTGAATTTTGAATATATCTTCACCCTTACTACCACTCTTACAATATTCTTTGTATTTCTCAAGAAATTTTGTTTGCATGGCTGCCCAACTATCAACAACACCTCTTCCCAAACTCATGAACCATCTAAGAGCTCCCTCTTTCAAGGTAGCAGGAAACAACTTCAACCTATGAGCATCTGAAGTGTAATCATAGCTGCGACAGAGGATGTCAAACTCAGACAAGAAGGTTTCTAGGTCCTCTGTAACTAGTCCATAGAACTTGGGAAGTAATGAAGAAGGAATATTTTTAAGGTTATCATTATCTTGCTAAGCAACGATGGAGAATTCAAATGCAAGAGGTCGATTAGGTGGATTATGTGCCATAGTTACTTGATGGAGTATTAGAGAAAATGGATTTTCTTTAGGTTCTTCGTCAACTAGATCAAATGGTAGTTCAACAAGCAGGTTTTAAGCAAATGGATTAATATCTTGATCTCCCCTTGCCTCAAATAAATTATAAGCTGGTTCAAGATTGTTATCAATGAATGGAAGGTTAGGGATAAATCTTCCCAGAGTGTCACTTATTTTATGCATGCAACAAAATGGATGGTATTTTGAAAGAATTTGAAAATGCTTGAATAACAGACTAAACTACTGCTAATAATGACTATAGCAGGTTCTTAGCTTGATACCATCTCGACAACGGCGCCAAAAATGGTCACATCCACAAATGGATATGAAAACCATGACAAATCCTAACTTGGGAATTGGAAATTCCAGTAGGTGACTAAATCTTTTCATTGTTGTTCATTTACTTTGTCAAACCAGGGAACGTATACTTGAAATGGAGTGGCACTGTATGTGCACTAAGAACCAGTTTCAGTCACAACTTATGAGAAATAAATACTTGGAAGGAATTCTACCTATGCTACTTGAAAGTAATGCAAATTTTTTTTAAATCAAACATAAATTAACCAAAGCAGAAATTATAACAACTACTAAGAAACAAACTATGAACTGGCCTTATGCTGCAGGAACAAACACAGGGATGGATTCCCGATGTTGCAAGAACAATATAAGACTGAGTTTGTGCTGAAACTTTCAAGAATGAAATCTAACCTATAATCAACATAAGATAAACAACTACTCAACTACATATACTTACTAAGTGGGCCCCCTTAGCAAGCATCAACTAATTTACGCAAAGATGAAACTCAAAACTTCATCAACTTTTATTCATAACTTGAAGTCATCTACATTGATTGTTTTGCTTCCAAAAAACTAAGAAAACTTTGATTCTTATTATGATACTAACTCTTACATAATCTGCTTTCTATGTTGTTCACCCGCGCAGGAGGAACACTTATTTAAATCAGGAAAGCAACTAACTACCTAACCCTAATAGAGAAAGATGTGGATATAAATGTATCCTTAAACCAAGGAACAAACTTCATAAATGAGCTTATCCGTTCAACATGATTCAGAGAAAATTTAGCATTCCACTCTTCCTAGATTAATTAACATTTAGATTTCTTCCCAACAACTCGGTCAGAGAGTCTTCGCCGGAACAACTTCCTTGAAGTCGTGCAGGAAATGGACTTTACTACAAGGCCGAGATCAGCTGCACTTGACTTGTTCATGCTTCCTTCAACAACTTGCGAAAAACAAGGCAACAAAAGCGAAAGAAAACACGCATGGAAACTCCACGATATTCATTCATTAATCACATATTAAATCTATTTCATTATTCAAAAAGGGTGCTGTCATAATAGTGGTTTACAATTCCTGCAAGAGGAACGAATTTTGGCTGAAATCACATATTTTTAGAAAATATAATGATTTAAGCCTTAAAAAGTTCCATTTTAAGGATTCCAATTGAAGAGGGTTTGATCAAATCACCTTAGATCAAACCCCCTTGGATAGAACCTCGCTAGTTTTAAACCATACCTATAAATGCGTCTCCTTTACACCTATCAAAATGCTAATTAAAAATCACTTTTGATTTAGCTTTTGGGGGATCAAATGAATTCATTTAAAATTTATTTCAAATGATTATGGTATTCCTCAAACAAGCTATCCAATGAATATAATTTTAATATGTTTTGGTTTTGTTATGTATTTATTTTTAAGTTTTATTAAACATAGGTTTTCATCGAAAATGAATTTCTTTGTTCTTCACATGTGGAAAAATAGAAGATTATCAAAAAAAAAATATGAGTGCACCAAATATTGAAGTCCTTGATCAAATAAAAAATAAAATAAAATTTTGCATTTACAAAAAGTTACGTGTTATATTCGGCGTTATTAATCGAATTGTAATTAGTTTGACTTTGAAACTTGATTAAGGAAAAAATATTCAATAAAATCTATCTAACCAAGTGGAAGCACTAAATATCAGAGTTACAAATCTTAATTCGAAATAATTAGAATTTTATCCTTCATGGAAAAAAAGTTATGCGTTATACGATGTGCATCACTTTTTAAAAATGTTGTTTTCTGAAAAAAATCAATTTTTGTGGGAGATGGAAAAAGAAGTGCAATTTGATTCCAAAAATTTTGAAAAAAATATTTTTAGAATCTACAGACAAAATTTGATGAGACTCTAGTTTGCACCAATTTCAAATTCTTCACATTTTAGCCGCTATAGGTGGCCGAATGTGAAGATTTAGTTAAAAATAATCATTTCAGTGTCCAGTTTGGCCAAAAATTGTAAACCACTATTATGGGATCACCCAAAACTACATGCGTTATATCAGTCATTTGGGAAGTCAAATAGGGTAATTCATATAGACATATAGAAATGTTAGGCTGCAGGAATATAGGAATGTATTACTATAGGATACCACCCGATAAAAAGGTCTTTAAAGAGTTTAAACAACCATTAACAACAAGAGTAAGGGTATTAAAAATACAATATAATACTCAAATCATGAGAATATTTTGGGCTCATCACCTCATTTCTTTAGAAACCTAAAGTAAATGAAAACTGTAAAGTGAGGCTAAAACAAGCCAAGAATCCTAATAAATTCAGGAAAAGTGCACTGATTTTTTTTCTCATTTCAATAATATCTTACCTATATTTATATATCTAAAATAATTAAATGAAACTAGAAAGGAAAATTGTGAACGAAAGCCTAAATGAGCTAAGAAGCTCCCTAGATTGAAGTGAATGTCCCTATTATTTTATAGTTATCAATCTTTGACTTCTATATTAAAAGGATTTAAATAGATCTAAAACAATTCAGCTAGCTTTAAAGGAAAAAAGTGAAATGAGGTTAAACTGATATTTGAAGTTAAATAATTTAGATAAATGTCCTCATTGTTTCACTACTACTTCATCCAGATTTAAATATGTAAAAACACTTATGCTACAATTTAAAGAAAAAAAACATCATACTACATTCATAATGTGCATACAACAACATGGGAAAATGCTTGTGAGCCCTAGACCAAACACACTCTAGAGGGAAAAATGGTAAAAAAAACACTTAGCTAGTAAAAGCCATCACTAACCATCATAAACTTGTTGGGCTTATAACAAAATTATTCAAAAAATAATTAAAAAGTTAAGGTTAACCTAAAAAAGTAAGCCCTCTACGACAAAGGAAAAGGCCATGAAAACTGAGAATTCTCAACTGCACATAACACACAAAATCTAATTTATCATGCAACACCTAAAACCTAACAAATTTCGAGAAAAAATCACTTTGAAAATTTTTAATGAAGTATTCAAATCCAAAAATTGCATATAAGCAAATGAATAGCCACAATTATTCAAAGCATAACGTCTTATTTAAGGAAAAGAAAAAATCGTTATGTACCATTTTTAGAATGAATACCAAACTGTGCAATAGGATCTTACAACATAAGAAAACCTAAGCTTCCACCAAACAACTCACGAGGATTCCAAACTGTTGTTCATACATCTATGTTTCTCTTGCTACTTTTGCTATAGATTTTGATTCTCCTTGCTGAAAAGTAAAGCCTGTTTCCTTAGCCTCTAATTTTTTTGCATGATACTCCAATTTTTTTCATAAAGCTATAAATGTGATCTCCAAGTGCACAAATCCTCTTTGTTAGATGCCCTCTTAACCTTGTACTATGTAGATATTAATGTAGGTAGAAAATAAATGGGAATGCCATTCAATATAAATATGCATCTTAGGCGGTGATTAGTGGAGGCAGTTTATACAGAAGCTAGGCGGTGATTAGTGGAGGAAATTAATGAATCTCTTTAAGCACATGCTACAAGATAATAATAGGTGGTGATCAACATACGAAGACTCTTACACGTAAACTAACCATTACTTATTCCCTTACACATCATACGTTTTGATACACACGAAAAAATGGCATTGTAGTGGAACACCTCTTGGCATAATTATCTTAGTGTGGATCTGATATTTTGTGGATTGTGAATAATGTGGTTGCATGAAGTTGATATCAATATCTATTTTATTGTTTGATTTTGTTCCTACCACATTTCTTGGCGTTAAATTGTATTTTACTTTCTTATCATAAGAAACTTTCATGATTATCTAGATATAATATGCCACTTTTCATGATTATCTAGATATAATAGGCCGCTTGCAAAAATTGCCCCTCGATTACTATTTTTTTTTATTTTTTATTAATGACCAACTTTAATTAACCAATCATCTTCCAACTAATCTAGAAAGTGTGAAGACTTCATAACTTTTTCAACCATCATAATGGCGATGATTCCATATCACCACTCAAATTCTTACACTAGAAAGTGGTAAGTTCATGATGTCAGGTTCATTCCTAGACCCAAACTTAAATCTCAAGTGTTCATTCGCGATGGCCTTGCATACATATCCCCTTTTGGGAATCAGCATTTCATAGTGTGTACACCAATGATAGTGAGATTTGTTTCTTTCCTCTTGTATGAGATCTTGATCTCTCTTTAAATCATGATTGTTAATTAAGCTTAAGCTAAATCATGATTGTTAATTAAAATTATGCTTTTAAATTAGTCAAGCTACATTAGAATCATAACATCATAGCACATCCGATCAACTAGAATCATAACACAACACATTCAATCAACTATTGGTTTAGTAGTTTACAAACACATCAAATACATAGGGGTCATATCATTCCATAATCTCAAGTACACAAGGTGACTAGCTCATATGCATGTCATGAGTACAATGGTGACTAGCTCATACACGTGCCATTAGTACAAGGGTGACTAGCTCATACGCATGCCATCACTATAAGGGTAACTAGCTCATACACATGCCATCAATACAAGGGTGACCGGCTCATACACACATCACTAGCTCAAGCATACATCACATATATCCATAGTGAATGATCCACACAATACATAACATATATCAAGTTTGAATGATCTAGAAAATACATCACATATTCACATAAAGAACAATTGGAACAAAAGAAATGGATGCAACCTATTGTATGCATCATTCCACTACTTGGTTTACTAACACATATGCTTGTAAGTAAATCTCCTCTAGAAAAGGGATGTCAGCGGATCCCATACTAAAGTGTGGGTCCCATCCTTTTCCCAATCCATTTTCATCTATGATGAAAATCTAGCATCCCATACTATATGATGTCATCATCAACAAGTGCACTGATAAAACAAAATTGCACAAAACTTGAGGCCATTTACACAAATACACAGTGAGTGACACACATTCACAATGTGTGATTAACACCTACCCTTTTATTGCATGCCAGATAGCAAAGGAATGTCAGTGCATCACACACTACACCATGGGTCTTGTTCTTGTCCCTAGTCTCTTGTACCAAGTGTGATGATGGAAAGCATCCCATACTACTTGTAATCATTAGCGGATAAGGAGTAAGTGTAATATCACATAAGGCCATTACCAATATTTCCATAGCCTATTGAACCATTAAGTCGATGGAATTTGAGTGTATTTCATCCAGGCCATCAATAACAAGTTTGTCCACCTAGGAAGTAGTAGAATTCAACATATATCACATAATGACCTTGGTGATATTGTCAACTAAACCCTTCACAAAATGAGCATCCCCTAGCATTGATCACCTTTGTGCTACATGTAATTGTGTACTAACCCTCTTGATACCATGGTTAGCTCTGATTTTCATTTATTTGCATTGTAGGGTAGCAATGGGATCAATCACTCTAGTATCACATTTTGTATAGCCCTTGGAAATTCTTCACCATTGTGATCTAGGTGAGTGTTAGCTGGCCTATAATATACAACAATAGCCCTAGGAATTTTTCATTGGCACGATTCAATTATAACCTACTACTTGTTCCAATATTAAACTCATTTCTGTCCTATGGGTGTTTTATAACCATCCACACATTACAAGGGTTCAAAAGTACCAGTCAAGTGGACTTAGATATGTATGTAACAATCAATTGATTCAAGAGCCTATACATAGATTCCTATAGGTGTAGAGTTGAATTTCACAGACACATAAGAATTAAATTAAACTTGCATAAGATGGCATCTACTCCACATGTACACATAAAAAAAGATTTACTATGAAGCAGTCAAACCCACTCATTTCATTCAAATTGTTAATCAAAACACACTATTCAAAAATGTATTCTTTATTAAAAAGATATAAGGGAAAAATATCTAATCTTACACAATAATACTTACACTTTTGGCTACATATGGCATAGGAAATATTAAGGAATGTCATCTCAATCTCAACGCAAAATCAGGCACAAAACTATCACAATTAGACCATTCGTAGCTCACAAGAAAATCCATTGTTTTCTCATTTACATCCTATTAGCCAAATTTTACATTATTAGATACAAGTTATAAAGTTTTCTTAACTCATTCATAACCATCTTATACAAATTTCAACTTTAAATTGAAACCTATCGAAGAGGGAAGGTTAAAAAAGCTTAGGAACAAAACCAATCCTTGGAGTTATCCCCCAAAACCCTCCCCCTATGGACTTTAAGTCACATACGCATCCTTCGTCCAAGGATTACCTACATACTCAAATCTAATCAAGATCCAACTCAAATGTAGTTCTCTTTACAAGGTCTCTCAAAGGACACATACACACATGTTCTCATAACCAAGGTTTTGTTCACGTGTTTCCCAACTATACCTAGAGTTGAAATGGGTCCCATAGTCCACTTGTGTTCAAATTTGAGGTCTCTTAAAAGAAGAATATAACTTTCTTTGCAAAGGAATCCTCCCTCGAACCATCAATGACATACCCCTCATCACATCTACACACTTTTTAAACAAGTTTCTTGGAAGGCCATGGGATTGATTATGGTAGAAAGAAACAAATTGTCCAAAAAGAAACTACTCAAAAAGTGCACTAAAATATTAACTTTTCTCATTCTTTAACCACCAAAGGCCTCCATTCCTACATTCCATTTGTGCCTTATGCTTTTTTTTCCTCATCTTCTAGTAGGTTATATTCCCTCTAGTGAATCAACAAACATTCTCACACCCCAAAATTAGCATCCCAATTGCGTAGGGTTTCATTCTCTTCTTCCACCCCTTCTACTTCTCAATCCTCAACTCTAAGAATGAAAAACTTCTATTCCTTTTACTTGATGGGTGTCCATAGCATGTTTGAAAGTTCTCAATTCCACCTGAGTAAGGAGGATGCAATCAGAGGTTGTGGATTGTGGATTTTACACCTACCGATTGCATTTGCTTACAAGTTTCCAAAGCCTTTTCAACGATCGATTATGTGTACATCTTGTGATCATGGTATTCCATGAACACATTTCTTTTGATGGATCTCATCCCACCTTTGCACCTCCATGTTTCCATATTTGTGCATACATGTCTACCAGGGCAATCACAATGCCCCCCTTCTATTCCCTCATGTTTTTCCTTGTCATTCCTTCCCATGCGGTTTGTACTGCCCTTCTCAAAAGTGATCAATGGAGAGTGAGGGATGCTATTCCTCCATTATGGTGTGGACTAGGTTCCCATGCTTGTATTTTATGAAGGATTGTCTTCACTTGCATGAAATAGATAGCGTATGAGATGATGAGAAGGATAGATATTTTTACCTTTGTACATGTCTAGTTTGAAATTTATATTATTAAGAATTTATGGTGTAAAGTTATATTACTCAGTATGTTAATTTATATTTCAATATAGATATGATTATTATGTGACAACTTTATTTATTTTGCAACTACTTTCCTATGACATTCTAGCTATAAGAAATGTAGTCCAATTATGTTTTCCTCTTTCTCACTAAACTTGGACAATTAGATGTTGACTTAATAAAATGTAATCTTTAATAAAAATTAATTTTTATCGATACAATTAACAATATTTGTGTAATTTGATTTTTCTTTGCAAAAAGGACAAGGGAAAAAGATATAAATAGAAAGAGGAAGAGAGTTGAAATCCAACTCTCATGGAAATGGTGAAACATTTGATAGTTCTACCTTTGAGGTGAAGGGAATACCTACAAGGGAGGCAACCAAATAAGGGGCTTTTAACATAGACAGAGAAAACACCGAAACAATGGAATCAAAGCAAGTGCAGTTAATGCTTGAGATAATGTATGTTCAAAAATGTTACCCAAGAAGACCTTCAAGTGTGAGAAGCAAAAAATGAAAGGCTAGAGTTGCTAATAAGTTAAATGGATAAGAGAAATTGTGAATTGAATAAGTTCATAGAGTTGAGTGATAGGAATGTGGTATTGGAGCTTGGATTGCATCAACATTAGTTGATCAATAATAATCATGAGATAGCACGTGAGACAAACAAGAATATATTAGGGTTTCTATTAGCCAAATATAATTCCCTGTTCGATGTTATGGAGCGTACAATAGATTTGTAGAAGGGATTGTGTAAACAGGCATGCCTATGCTTGTACATACTATTGATGCAGGTTTCACTGAGACTAATTATGGAAAAATGGATGAACAATTGTGATTACAATGTGTGATCTATATAGTGTAACTGGAATGCTTTTATAAATAATATAAATACATAAGAATTTTATAGAATCTTCGTTTAGTACACATTTTTTTTTCATCTCTGTTTCATGCACATTGGGTAACTATGTACTACCATTGATGCAAGTTCAAGTAGCAATAATGTTAGAAATGTGAAGGACACATGTTCATAATTATAAATATGTTATTTCTTCAATGGAACTTGAATATTTTTATAATGAATATAATTATTTGTGAATTTATATGTCATTTGTGTTGAATGTCTTGTATATGATATTAGTTTTGTTTGGTACATAGTTAATTTGATTTTAGTCTCCTATTTGACTGTATGTTTTTTGGTAAATCTCATTCTATGAATTATATGTCTCACTCATAATATTTATTTGTAAGGGAGGTTCCTTATTTTATTGATTAAAATATCTTTATTGTGGGACAACGAATTCCAAAACTAAAAAATTGTAGAGTAGGACAAAATTTATAAGAATACTATTTAACTCAACATGGAAAATATCTCCTTCACCATTGAGTTTCAAAATACCATTCAAAGCCATGGAAAATAGCTCTATTTTTTTTTTGTTTGGTCAGTTGTGTTGCTGATGTTTTGTTGTAGGGCTACTGACGGGCTACCTGGTTTTATCTTTTGTCAGCTTTTTGTTTTTTTTGGGCTGCTGGTTTTATTGATTTGGTATTTTTGTAGCTTCTCTTCGTTGTAAAGGGTTTTGGGGTCCCTTCAAAACTTTCCTTTCCTTATAAAAAAAAATACTATTCAAATCCAAAAAACCCATGTTGGACAACACAATGTGTTTTTTAATATGCTACACAATAACAATTTCACTCAAGATACAAGATGTGGACTAAGTATAGGTTTCTATTGCAAAGGGATTTCTTTTGAAAGCAAAAAAATGATAATATCATTAAATTGGAACTAACATAATGTGTTTTTCAATATGCACTACAATTATGTTTGCACTCAACATAAAAGACACAAAAAATGTGTTTGTCAACATCCAAAAGAAAATGTATTTCAACTAAACATGAAATAAATCATAAACACAAACACTTAAAAACACCGTAGTATCAAGAAAGGAAGCTTGTCTTCAAATAATGTTGGATAGCACAATCTTTTTTTTAATCTACACTAAAATCATATTCTTAGTATATTAAGACATGGAATACACAATGTGCTTTTGAATTTTCACTACAATCTTATTATAATGCACAAATACACAAAATAAGTGCACACCACTAGCCAGAAGAAAGAGCATTCAACAACATGATTAAGTAAATCACATACAAAAGTACCAAAAAAATGCATTGGAATGCAAGATTACATATATAAGAAATTATAGTAGTAGGAAAGCATGGCATAAGTCTACAAAAGAAATATCATGTTCGAAAAAACAATATGTTTTTGAATTTGCTTTAAATTTTCATTTAAATTCAATGTACAAGACATCAAATAATTGATTTTCACTAGTTAGAAGAAAAATATTTTGAAAGAAAGATTAAATAAATAACAACCCAAAGTATCAATAACACAAGCCTACAACGATAAATCACAAAACATGGCATAAACTTGACCAAAGAAAATGTTGAGTTTGAAAATAGGACATGTTTTAGAATTTGTACTAAAATAATATTGTGACTAAACATAAAAGACATGGAATAAGTGTATCACCAATTAGAACATTCCTTCCAAAGCAACATTAAATAAATAACAAACAAAACTACCAAGAAAGCAAGTCTGCAACAATAAATGATAAAACATGGTATAAGCTTGAAAAAAAAATCATCTACACAAAAATTGTCCATGTAGATGCTCCAAGTAAATAAGAAAGTGCATTGTGTGAAACTCAATTGAAATAAGAAGTTTCTTAGTGATGATCCTTAATTCTTGGAGAAGAATAGGCAACCTAAGAAATGCTTGGACTTCTTCACTTTGTTTGGCTCAAAAAGAGAGCATTCTACATAACTAGATAATAAAATTATGAGTTTCTTATTAAATATACATTATTTTCAAAATATTAGAAATTTAGGTTGAAATTGAATTGAAAAAATAAAAAATAAGTTCAATTACCTTTTTCATGTAGCTGCTAAAGACCATGTTTTCTTTAATTTCTTGCTTCTCTCCACTATGTTTAAGAAAACACTATTGTAAACCTACAAAATATCAGTCATGAAGAATTAGTTAAGCTATCACATTCAATTTTTAGTAACATGATTTTTTTTTCTTTCTTCATTGTGTTATTCTTCAATTGATTATGAAGCTAACTTGAAATGATTATGAAAGCTCACCTCCAATATAGGCATAAACTTAAAAATGGGGGAATTGTGCACCTACATTCAGGAAACAAAATTTCTACACTAGCAAAAAATCAGTCATGAAGAATTAGTTAAGCTAACACATTGGGTTTTCAATAGCATGATTTTGTTGTTTTTCTTCATTATTTTATTCTTCAATTAATTATGGAGCCTACTTGAAATGATTATGAAGCTCACTTCAAATGTAAGCACTAACTTTGAAATGGAGGAATTTTCCACTACATTCATGAAAATAAATTTCCACACCTACAAAAAATCATTCATGAAGAATTGGTTAAGCTAACACATTGGTTTTCAGAAGCATGATCTTGTCTTTTTTCTTACTCAATTGATAATGGAGCTATGTTAAATTTATTATGGATCTCACCTCAAATGTAAGTAGAAAATAAAAAATGTAGGATTTATCCACACCATAGAAGAAAACAAATTTATGCTCCTACAAAAATGATTTGTGATGAATTTGTTAATGACAATACACACTTCACCTTGTACATGTTGTCTAATATAAGAAATTGGAGGCTTCAAAACACACTATGTTTTTCAACCTGTAGTTTTGAATAGTGTGCTTTGAAACTTGTAAATTTTCATACCCAAACAAATTGACATGAAATGTTTTTATTTTGAACACAGACATAGATACGTATAGTTGTGAATAATTTATAACAAATTAGAGGTTTGAGAATAGGTTATGTTTTTTAACCCACATTTTAGAACATATCCAACCCTTGTGGTTTGTAATTGTGTATATTCAAGTTTTTGTTTCAAATAGAAACAATCCCATTGTTGTTGTTATTGGGAAAATCAAATATAATTATGCATATAATATATTAGAGAACATGGTGTGTTATGGGTACTCTATGAAGTGCAAGTTGGAAAACATAGTGTTCTAAAATTTGCAATTTCTAATATCTAAACATAATCTTCAAGTTATATATAACACAACCTACAATGAAAAGAATAAGGGCCCCTACAATTATAGTAGTACAATATATCAAATTAAGAATAAACCATTGAAAATGAATATGGTAGAAACACATACAACACATGCAAGTAATACAAGGAGATACACCTCTTACATATACTTGAGTATAAGTGAAGGTTCAAGAAATGTAATATAGGGAGATTATAAGTAGGAACTAGAGAGAAGTGGAAAGCTATAGGAGAAAAATAGAAGAAAATAATAATGGAAAGGAAGAAAGAAGTAGAATAATATGATATACAAGAATATAATATAACTACATAGTTCAAAATGTAATATGGTTATTTGGTTATATATATGATACTGTATATTGGTTTGAAACATGCTATATTTTTTTTAACTTTCACTTTATAGTATAGGGAAATCTTAACAGTACACCCTTTGCATTGCACATACTACCTTTGCATAAAAGTTTCAAGCTTTAAAACCCATTGTGTTTTTTAACCTACACTTCACAACATACTTAGCCCCTATGGATTATAACTATGTATATGAAGGTCTACATTTCAAATACCAACAAAACTATTATTGTTTTGTTTTATTGTGCACTTGACAACATATCCAATCCCTATGGTTTTTAGTGTGTATATATAGGTCTATATTTGAAATAGCATAAACAATTGAGGAGAAAGGTTGGTATACAAAATTGTTGGTTTATAATTGGTATGTAAGTTAAAGTGAACTACCATTTCCAAGTCACTAGATTTAAGGAAGAATGTTTTCCATCAACATGTCAACAAGTTTTTATTATTATTCACATGCAACTAATTATAATCCATCTTTCAAAAAATGAACCTAGTTATTTATAGTTGTTATCTAACATCCATATCTTGGGGGACCATAGTACTATTAAAATACAATTGTTGATAAGGACTTCTTGGGGGAATTTTGTTGTTGATTTCATAAAAAGGTGGTTGAAGTTGAAACGAGGGAAAATGTGGGTAATGGATTTTGAATGGGGGTATGCACCTACACTTTCCCTCCTACTTTCATTAGGAAAGAGATATGCCCTAGGGAAATATTGAATTTCAATCCTTAGGTGAGTCAACCTTGATGGGGATCTTGTTGTTTTCCTTATTATTGAGGATGGGGTAAACCAACTTGTAATGCATTTTTGAGAGATAAATGAAAAATACCAAATGAATGCAATGATGCAATGTAATACATGAAACCTCTAAATTATAAGTACTTTAATCTGATATAACTTGTAAAGTTTTAGTAGATCTAAGAAGGATTGGATTTTATGCACCTCTCACAAAAAGGTTGTGCTAAGTGTCCTCTTGTGACTCATTTTCCCAAGGGTGAATGGTTCTTGCTCTAGGGGTTGAAAATATACTTTCACAGTCCTCTAGTCATTGGTCTACACTCTTGATTCCTTTGGGTTTCACAGTTAGAAATTCAAAAATAAATTTTGAAAGTGATTTTTTGTGGCTTGATGATAATGTTGACACCTTTTGCAATTTTTCTCTTTTTTATAGATCTTCAATTCTTCTTCAACCTAAGATCTACAAAAAACACGAGGGAAAAATTATTTGTTTATGGTGATTGGGAGTTCGCCTTGGTCAAACCTCATTTTGGTAATTAAACCTTGAAATGAAACAATGAAACATGAAAGGAATGATGAATGAACAAGTGTTATGTTGCAACTCACCAAAACCTTGATTTGAAACCCTTGAAGGATTGATATTTAACACATCTCTCCAAGGTCTTGATCTTGCATGAAATGTCTTGATCAGATGATGTTGCTCATGTTTCTTGAATATTGATTTGAAACTTGAAATTTGCATCAAAATGTTAGCTCCAAAAACATACATGATGCTTGAGATCTTGAATGCTACAAAAAATTCTTGATAAAGTTGCTCTTGAACACATTTAAGAATAATATTTTCTATACTATTTTCCCTCATGAATTTCTAGCTTTCTTCTAGGATTCAAATTGATAAAAAGACCTTGCTTTTATAGGTAATTTTATAATTTCCCAAAAATTAAACATTACAAGTTGACATTTGAATTTGAATTTGGGATCATAAAAAGGTTGCCAAAAACATATTAAAATTTTGAATTTAGCAACTAAAGGGGACCCATTCACCCAAGGGAAAAT
The DNA here is from genome assembly GCA_007258455.2 of Sequoia sempervirens. NCBI lineage: Eukaryota > Viridiplantae > Streptophyta > Pinopsida > Cupressales > Cupressaceae > Sequoia > Sequoia sempervirens. The sequence goes on from VDFB02373720.1 coordinate 94,346, forward strand.
GGGTCCTAACCTAAATTGCTAGGACCTATTCATTTTGAGGTATTAAAATGATAATTGCATTAATTAAATCATGATTCCCCTTTCAAAAATGGAAATTAATTAAGCTTGTAGATACATAATTGGGAAAATTAGAGGCTTACTTAAGTATGATTAATTAAGGGACCCAAACATAGTGTGAAATGTAAAGTACATTTTCTGACACTGCATTTAGCCCTTACTTTAGTGAGGGGATGAGCCCTACGTCAAACTCGCACTAAAGTAGTAATAAAAGTGTCAAGAGAGGTCTAATTGTACAATTGTTGGAAAGATAAGACAACAAAGGTCAAGGAGGATGATCAAGTCCCCAAGATCTAAGATCTCATAGAAAACCAACAAAGACACAAAGAGACACATTCCCATGTTAAATATGCAACAACAAGACAAGATACACAAGCATACAATACCAAAACTAATGAGAAAACAAAGAGGGGTGGATCAAGCCTCAATTATTTGTCTAATTGGTATGAATCAAGCCTTATCTTTTTGTCCAAAAAAATTTACAAGTGGAAACCTATTGTCCACTATGCAAACAAAATATAATCACACGGGCTAGTGAAATCCATTGTCCACTAAGTGAGCCCCAAAAAATGGCTAATGGGAAGGTTGTTCTAGGTATAGGATCTCATTGTACTAACCATACAAAAGTTATACCTCCGGATAACTTTGTTAAGGTGCCATAGAAATGGTCACAAGGCTAGAAAGTTGCATCATGATAGGAACTCATGAAAAAGGCTCCATTGACAAGCAAGTTGTGTTATCCTTGGTTTCCTTGAAAAACATAAAGGCTCCACTAGAAAGAAAGTAGTGTTATGCTTGGTGGCCTTGATACATGAAATAGGATATTCAAAGGGGTTTTTATTAGTTCCTGAAAGGTTTCACCTTAGGGAACATCATGCCTAATGTCTCCAGGAAAGGACTGGTTTAGGATAACAGATTCACAACTTAGGGAATGCAAGTCGTAGCATCACCTCTAAGAGGAATGTCATATGCCAAGAAAGATCACAATATTGAAGGAACATCAAACCAAATATCACCACCAAGAAAACCACACTTCAAAGTATACAATGATAAAGGACATGTATGCCCCCACTTTAAAGAAATTGCTAAACATCATGTTGTGAGAAATTACTTTAAATTAGAAAAAAATAAATGCCAATACATGAGAGCTTTATTCAAAATAACCTATGTAAAACATATGTTTTTGAGTAGAGCTATGTCATGGAAAGAAGGTTTTCCCCATATATACAATCCTAAGATAACACATAAGGGATCCATGGATTTGGGATCAATGTTTTTCGTTGTTGTAGTGATATAATAGAGCTTGGAATCACCATCATTCCCTAAATGACTCATAGAACTATGAGTGCAAAGGAAGAATGACACATAAAGAGTGAAAAGATAGAATATTTTGGGTCAACATGGAAGATACCTAAATGTCTCAATGCCTTGCATCATCCCCAAAAGGAAACACAAGACAAAAGAGTTTACAACATATAGAAGAATGTAGATACAAATAGAATAATGTCATAAAAAATTCACTTCCTTTGTATCCTTGCACCAACTGAGTGACAAGGGTCATCCAAAGTAGGATCAAAAACATATAAAGACACACCAAGCAACACAATACAAGGGATCACATTATGAACACACAATCACAAAGAACATAACTAGAAGACTAGTATGGCACATGCGAGTCAACCTATAACATGTTAGGGAGGGTGCAGAAAGATGGGTATCCAAAAAGAGGCCAATTCACTTTTTCATCCTGAAATAGTGAAAATGTGAGTGTGTTTTACTAAAACATGCTCGTGTTATGGCTTGGTAATTATTGAGCCTAGGCTTGGTCATACCGAGCCAAAAATGCAAGCGTGTTATAATGTGAGCGCGTTATAATGCGCTCACTTTATTGTTTGAATTTCAAAAAGTGTGTGCTTTTTAATTTAAAAAATGAACTTTTTTTTAATTCAAAATAGCATTACCATAACACAAGTGCGTTATAACATGCTCACATGTTGGTGTACATTGAATTTTTTTCTTCTCTTTTTTTTCTCTTTCTTCTTGTTATCTTTCAAGGAAACTATATACATGAAATAAGCATTCATATATGGACGTTCACTTTCTTATACTTTAAGTTATATTTCATGTCTATAGTTTTAGGATGTTTGAGAGTTTTTTCGAATCTCTAAGAGTTATAATTCAAATTCTAGTTTTCAAAGATATCACAAATTTAAGACTCGGTCAAATTTCAATAATTAGCATGTCAAATTTCAATAATCAAGAGGTCAATTTTTAGTAATCAACAAGCTGTATCATCTCTCTCTTTATCTCTCATTTTTTATCCCTTATGCTCTAGACCTCTCTCACACTCTCTCCTTCCCTTTATCTTCTATCTATCTAATCTCTCTCTCTCCATCCCTCCCTCCTTCCCTCCCCTCCTTCCATCTCTAAATTTTTCTCGCCCTCTCTCTCTCTCTTCCTTCCTCGCACCCACCTTCCCTCTCTAATTCACTTTATCTAACATATCCCTCTCTACCTCTCTCTCCCTCCCTCCTCTCTCTCAATCTCTCCACCTCTCCTCCTCTCTCTCTCTCTCTCTCTCTCTCTCTCTCTCTCTCTCTCTCTCTCTCTCTTTCATATCCCAAATCCACTCTCTCTTCACTTCTCTCTGTATCTAACCTGTCCCTCTCTACCTCTCTCTCTCCCTCCCTCCTCTCTCTCTCTCAATATCTCCACCTTCCTCCTTCCATACCTCTCATTCTCTTTATTGCATTTATCTCTCCCTCTATCCCCCCTGATCCCCTCTCTAGTTCTCTCTATCTCCCTCCCTCCCTCCCTCCTCTCTCTATATCTCACCTCTCTCCCCCTCCCTACCTCTCCCTCTTTCTCTACTTCTCCTTGCCTCTATCTCTCCTTCCCTATATACTTAATATACCTCTCCCTCCCTCATTCCATCTCTCTCATTCCCTCTCTCCCTCTCTCTCAATATCCCAACCTCTCTCTCTCTCTATCTATATATATATCACCTGTCTCTCTACTCTCTATCTAACATATCCCTCTCTACCTCACTCTATCTCCCTCCCTCATCTCTCTCAATCTCTCCACCTTCCTCCTTCCCCCCCTCTCTCTCTCTTATTCTCTCTATCTCACTTCCCTCCCTCCTCTCTCTCTATATCACCTTTGTCTCTATCACATCTCTCTCACTCCTTGTCTCTCCCTCTCTATATATAGCTCTATTTCTCCCTCCTTCCTCCCAATCTATCTCTCCTTTTCTCTTGATACTTATCTTTATCTCTTTCTCTCAATCTCTACATCTCCCTCAATCCTTCTCTCTCTCTCTCTCATTTCCTCTCTACTCTCTACTCTCTTTCTCTCCTTCCCTATATACTTCTCTGTCTCTCTCTCCCTCTCTCCATATCTACCTCTCCTTCCTTCCCTCTTTAATCTCTATCAAGCACAATTCTCTCTCTCTCCCTCCCTCCCTCCCTCCTCTCTATCTCACCTCCATCCATCCCTCCCTCTTTCCCTCTCTAATATTCTATATCTCCCCCTTTCTCTTACCCCCATTCCCTCTCTACTTCTCTATATCTAACCTATCCCTCTCAACCTATCTCTCTCCCTCCCTCCTCTCTCTCTCAATCTCTCCACCTTCCTCCTTCACTCTCTATTTCTCTCTTTATCACCTCTCTCTCATTCCCTCTCTACTTATCCCTCTCTCTCCCTCTCACCCTCTCTCTCAATCTCCTAGACCCTATATAGAATATCGTAAATCCTAATTCCTATACCCTAAACCCTAAACCCTACACCCTCAACCTTATAAACTAAACCTTGAACATTATCCATCAACCATAAACTTAAACCCTAAGCCATAAATTCAATCTTGTACCCTAAACCCTCAATCCTAAACCCAATACCCTCAACCCTCAATAATATCTCTCCTTCCTTATATACTTCTCTCTATCTCTCCCTCTCTCCATATCTACCTCTCCCTTCCTCCTTCCCTCTCTCTCCCTCTTTCTCAATATCCCAACCTTCCTCCTTTTGTCTTTGTTTCTATATATATATATATACATCTCCATATCTACCTATCCTTCCCTCCTTCCCTCTCTCCCCCTCTCTCTCCATCTCTCTTGATCTCCCAACCTTATGTTAAAAAGGTGTAGGACAAATGAGAGGGGGGGTGAATCAGTTGTCATGAAAAATCAAACTTAAAACTTCAACACTTATCAATTCCACAACCACACTATTATGTTATTAAATTTGAGCATGAAACACAAATAATAGAAAGTAAAATCAACACAATGAACACCATATTTTTATGTGGAAAACCCAATGAGGGAAAAACAACGATGAAGATTAACTCACAATATAAAGAGATTATAAAACCAAATCTAGAGGCTCACTACCTAGAAGAGGACTCACTATCCAAATACAAAGGCTCGCTGCCTACATAAAGGAATCACTGTCCAATAGGGAGGCTCACTACCTACAGATACAAAAGAGTACAAAGGATCCACCATTGCAATTAACACACACCCGTAGCATTGATAAGAAAATTACAAAAACCTTCAACTCACTACCTTAAGGAATCTAACACAATGAATTACTGCTGCCTCAACTCACTTTCACACACTTCTACTCTTTTGATTTGTGGGTTACTTTGTCACTTTTCTTTTATGTCTAAATATTCACAATCCAACTTGCATTTATACCATCTTCAACCTTAGAAAATTTCTCCAAAGTCGGCCACATAAGCTTCATTTCATATATTCAAATTAGGTTGGCAACTCAACATGAACCCACGGTGGAAAAAAAGAGAATGGACCAATAAAAAATTTATCCAAGACCAAAATATAATGTCTCAGATCAAACGCATGCTTCCTTAATTAAATTTCAATTCTTCAAATGAAGTGTAAACACCAGGTCGGCCAAACCTAATGAAAACAAAAATGAACATTGATGTACATGCTTCCCAACAAGAAGATGACACGCGAATGATGCAACATGCTTTATTATGCACATGAACACATCACAGGTTCCTTTAGATACATCTGCAACAAGTACAATAGTCTTCAAACACTGAACACCTTCCATTAGTCCATCTAGACTGTGCAAACTCATATAACTCTAAAACATGACTTTCAGATCACCAAAACTCAAACCTCTTTGCTAGAACCCAAAGAACATCAATATAAGACATATGCTAGATCCACATGATCTAAAATAGAACAATAGAGGACTACAAAGGAAAAAAATTTCTCCCAGTCCACAAAAGACTAACTCTACAAGAACAATTCACACACCGATGAATGTAACTTTCACCCAAAAGCTTCAACTCAGGATATATCACCACTAGGTCACCATTAGCAAATGCTTAGATCCACACAAGCATAGGATCAATACAGGAGAAATGCAGAGCACATACCAGAGTACATTATGAACACATTCATAACTCTGACTTCTCTCTTTATTAATTTTCTCAAAAGCACTTGGAAACTCATCATTTCAGTACATCTGCAATGTCATGAAAATAGCTCCATGTACTCACAACATCTCAACAACATCTCATAATACATGTGCAATATGCAACATATTGAACTATGTTGATATCAATGACAACATTAATGACAACACCACCAAACTTGCACATACTTGCAACAATCTCCCCCTTTGTCATTGATGGCAACACATGATGTGAAAAACCATCAAATACATAATATTTACACACAATATTTTGGGAGAGCACCTTATATTCCTCTGCAACTATTTTTCACATGACTTTCTCTCCCCCTTGGACATCAATGGAAAATATAAAAAAAAATTGATCATTCCCCCTTAGGAGTGCACCCATTCAACTCATACTACAACAATGAAAACCTTTTCTACTCCCCCTGAAGAGTAGACCCATTCATCAGTATAGATAAATGAAGAATTTTTGAATTCACTGGACTAGTGTACCTTCATGTGCACCTAGTTCAAAGGGCCAATGACCCCCAACCTCTCCCTAAAATGCTCAAAAGTATCCTTCAGAAGAGCCTTAGTAAATATATCTACAATTTGTTCCTTTGTTGTCACATACTCCAATCTAACTTCATTCTCCAACACCTTTTCTCTCAAGAAATGATATTTGATAGATATGTGTTTTGTTCTTGAATGCATAACTAGATTTTTTGAAATGTTTATAGCACTTTTGTTGTCACATAAAATAGGAATAGGCTCATCATATATTACTCCAATGTCTTTCAGATTTTGCTTCATCCACAAAACCTGTGTGTAGCAGGATGTTGTAACAATATATTTTTCCTCTGCAGTGGATAAATAAATTGAATCTTGTTTCTTACTCAACCAATAAACTAATATCCCATGAAAAAAGAAAGCATCTCCACTGGTACTCTTTAGGTCATCCACACAACCAACCCAATTTGCATTGGTATAAGCACTCAAGGTGAAATCAACACCCTTAGTATACCATAAGCCATAATTTGGTGTACCTCTAAGATATCTAAATATCCTCTTTATAGTTGTAACATGTGCCTCTATAGGATCCACTTGAAATATGGCAACTAGACATATTGCATGCCTAATATCCGGTTTGGTAGCAGTAAGATACAATAGTCCACCAATAATAAATTTGTTTGCTCTGATTAGTTTTAGCAGATTCATCATCTTTGTTCAGCTTACATTCGGTTACCATAGGAGTACTAACCAGTTTGGAATCATCCATTCCAAATTTATTCAACAAATCTTTTACATACGTAGATTGTGAAATGAATATCCCTTTATCAGTTTCATTCACTTGAAGGCCAAGAAAAAAATTCAATTCACCAATCATGGACATCTAAAATTCTTTTTGTATTTATTCAATAAATATTTTACACATGCCTTCATTTCCAGATCCTTTTTTTATTTCACATGTATTATTCTGAAATACAAGTTTAAAACCATTGCTACACATTTGTCCAAAACTCAAAAGATTATGCCTCAAACCCTTCACATAATATACATCATCAGTGTTGTGTACTACATCAAAGCTAATTGAACCTCTCCCACAAATCTTCACTCTTGAATCATCACCAAACATGACTAAACCACCATCATACTTTTCAAGTTTAGTGAATTTACTCTTATCTCTAGTCATGTGATTAGAACATCCACTGTCAATCACCTAGTAGTCTTCATCCTCTCTTGCATGAAAGGTGGTGACCAAAGTACCTTCCATCTTGTTCTTTTTATCCTTCAGAGCATACTTGCTTGCACATTTTCCAAGGTTAGCAGATACAAATTTATTTTCTAAATCTAGAAACAAGCATTCACTATCATCAACCTCATTTTTAGATTCATCATCAGATATTTCAGCTTCTTCTTTAACATAATACAACTTCATGTATTTCTTATCCTTTCTATCCTTATCTTTATAATCCTTGTTCTTCTTATGTATAGCTCTATTCAAACATCTTGAAGCATAATGACCAATATTACCACAACTAAAACACTTAAATGGAAACATACCTTTATAATTTTGGGTACCTTTCTTCAACTTCTTAGTGAAATTCATTTCCAACTCATCAAAACCATCACACTCATTGGATCATCTTCAATCTTCATTTCCTTAAATGTTGTTTTTGTATTTTCTTCTTTCCTTTCTTCTTTCTTGAACTTTATCATCTCAAATTCTTGGGCATGTGCAGGATCATGGTATGCCAAAAAGTGGCAATGGAGAAAAAAATACGTGTTTCTACGACTCAAAAATGCGAAAATGGTGAGTTGACTTTTTGGAGCTGGGGTGAGTACCGAGGCAGAGGGAAAACTTAGTTTTAGGAATCGGATATCCAATCCAAATTGGATATCCGATTTGGATCGGATATCCGATTTTGTTAAATATAAATAAATCTCATTCCGACCGAAGCAAAAGGCAACTTGCTTTTAGGAATCGAATATCCGATCCAAATCGGATATCCGATTCGAATCGGATATCTGATTCGAATCGGATATCCGATTTTTTTGAACTGTATATATAAAAAAAAACCCGCGACCAAAACTCATTCATATTTGTTTTCGGCTCATCGGCGGTGGGCGCATAGTGTAGAGCGAAATCCGATATCCAATTTGGAGTCCATCTCTATCAGGTAAAGTTTTTAATTTTTTATCAAATTTTCAATTAGATTTGTTTATTTTTAGTTGATTTTTTTCAAAATATTGTTTTTTGGTAGAAAAACTAGGGTTTTTTGGTAGATTTACAAAAAACCATAAAAAATTGAAGAAAAATAGTAAGAAACTACTTTTTTTAAAAATGTAATGGCATTTCCATAGCATACAGACATTGAGAGCAAATAAAATACAAAGTTCAATCCATGAATTATAGAAAATAGATTTTTGTTAGTTATATT
>VDFB02373721.1:0-32126 GCA_007258455.2 Sequoia sempervirens
AGTATTTGTGGATATGTGGATTCATATTGGGTAGGTGACATTGATAGCAGAAGATCCAACAATGGTTACATGTTTATGATGTTTGGTGGTGCTAGTAGTTGGATGAGTAAGAAACCAACTGTAGTTTCTTTATCCAGGACAAAAGAAAAGTACATGACAACCACTCATGCTTGTAAGGAAGCCATTTAGCTTAAGAGATTGTGTTTTGACATTGGTTTAGATGTAGGAAAAATTACTATTTGTTATGATAGTCAGAGTGCCATTTTCTTAGCAAAGAATCCTACTTTCCTTGCCAAAACAAAGCACATTGATGTTTACTACCATTTTGTTTGTGTTATGGTAGAAGATGGAAAGGTGAACTTTGAAAAGGTTGACACTTTGGCGAATGTTGCAGATGCATTGACGAAACCAATGAGCATAGAGAATTTTAGATGGTGTTTTTATTCTATCAGCCTTGGGGCCTCGAGTAGATAATTTTTTATGACTCTTGGCAGGTATTTGATAAGTGGGAGAATGTTGGGATTAAGGTGTCTCAACCTTAGAGTCCCAACATGATTAAATTGATGTGTTATTCTATTTATTTTCCTACAATGTCATTTCATAATTTGGGACCCACTGGCTAGGTGGCATCCTTTTTGGAGGTGACTGAATGATATATCATCATCCCAAGTGGAGGTATGCATCCCACTTTGGAATCTTTGACTTATGAAAGATTCTATGATGCGTCATAAGGCATATTTGTGCATGGAGAGAGTTGGCACCCAAGTTAGGCTATGACAATGTGTAAGAGAAACAAACATTCTTGGTCATTTTTGACAGATTCTCTTAAAATTTAAGTATTGTAAGTATTGTAGATTTTATGGCAGATCTTATGATGGATTCTATGATAGTTGTAAGGCATCTATCATAGGCTATTATTAGCATATTTTGGGCACCCAAGCTTGAGGAAGAATAATAAAATCTTATGACAGTTGTAAGAGGTGTAAGGGAATATTGTACATGTGTCCAAATCATGTGTATGGAATAGGAGATTCTGCCATGTGGTTTTGGATGCCCATCCTCTTCTAGATGCTTCTCATAACTTGCATCTCTCTATATATTATAAGTATTGCATTGTAGAATGCATAGTTTGTTTGTAGGTAATGAAGTGTTGCCAAATTCACTCTAGAATAGGTGTTTGTTTCAAAACACTTGTTGAAGAAGCTTTGTACTTGAAGCTACATTGTAATCCCTATTTGTTATAATACAAAAGTAATGTGCCTTTGAAGTTTGGGGTTTTTCACTTGAAAGGGTTTTCCCCCAATATATCTAGTGTTTGTTTATGTGTACTTACTGTCCTATCTCATTCTTTCTATGCATTTCTCCTTTCTATAACTATATAAGGTGTTAGAAGAAATTTTTGTAACTCTCCCCTTTTTAGGTTAGTGTAAGAATTTTCTTCCACTTATTTGGATTCCTTTCAATAACATCCAACCAATGTAATCCCAAACTGAATATGCCAAGGATTAACAACATATTACTTAGGTATCAACAATCTCCATCAATGACAACCAACAATGTTGACATAAATGATAACAACAAAACCATTGACATCAATGAAAACAACTGACAAAAATCTCCCCCTTTAGCATTGATGGTAATACACTACTCACTCTCCCCCTTTGATCAAGCACAAAGGGCCAAACACTTCTACAGAAACCAATATGCATTTTTTGTCTTTAGGAGAAAAGGAAAAAATGATCTTCTATTGAAGCAACATCACATGCTCCCCCTTTGACCAACAACACTTCTTTTCTCACACATATATAATAACTACACAATTGCTTTATGATGCCCCCTTACTATCAGCTCCCCCTGAAGGGTAGCACACATCAATCTAGGAGAAAGGATATGACATGAATTTCTCACCCTGGAAAGATGCATCATTTATGCATCTAGTTAGAATGAGGGGAAATAACCCCTAGATTTTACCGCAGATATTCAAAGATATCATTTGAAAGAGCCTTTGTAAAGATATTTGTAATCTGATCCTTTGTAGGAACATACTCCATTACGACTTCATGTTCTATAAATTTCTCTCTCAGTAAATGGTACCAAATTGAGATGTGTTTAGTCCTTGAATGGATTATCAAATTCTTAGAAATGTTAATAGCACTTGTATTATCACACATATTCAAAGATATCATTTGAAAGAGCCTTTGTAAAGATATTTGTAATCTGATCCTTTGTAGGAACATACTCCATTACGACTTCATGTTCTATAAATTTCTCTCTCAGTAAATGGTACCAAATTGAGATGTGTTTAGTCCTTGAATGGATTATCAAATTCTTAGAAATGTTAATAGCACTTGTATTATCACACAATATAGGAATAGATTCATCATACACAACCTTTACATCCTTTAAGGTTTGCTTCATCTAAGGAACTTGAGTGCAACAAGATGCTGCAACAATATATTTTTCTTTTGTTGTGGACAAAGATGTTGAATCCTAATTTTTTATTGAATCATGAGACCAATCTATCTCCCAAAAAGAATTCACTTCCACTTGTATTTCTTTAGTAATCAACACAACCTGCCCAATTAGTATTAGTATAGGTACTTACAGAGAAATTTTGATCCTTTTGTACCATGTCCCATAATTTAGAGTACCCTTTAGGTATCTAAAGATTCTTTTCATAGCCTTTTCATGAGATTACTTAGGATTGGCTTGAAATCTAGCAACCAAACATATTGCATGCAAAGTAAACCTGAAAATTACACAAACTCATATAATTGATCTATTCAAGCATCAATTGGAAAATGTTCTAACCAATATATAGGCATTGTAGCACATTGTTATAGAGCATTGCATCAATTCATCTTGTGTGGATAGAACTTTTCTTATGGAGAAATGCAACATATTTCAACAAGCCTTCAACATTGCTTCACTAAGCCAGACTGGAACACTATCACTAATTTCTACTATATCAGAAAGTATAAAGACTTGAAAATGTGGATATGATACCTTCACATATTGATTAGAAAGTTTCTTTGTGGAGAGATGTGGACCAAAAACCTTGACTTTTCCTCAACAAAATGTACATTGAATGTCTAGGTAAACTTTTGAACTTACCACATTGGGAATTTATCTTTAAATATGGTACAAAAAATTGGAATGAAATAAATTAGAATAGGTATTCCAACCTTCACACATTATCACCTTCTACTGGGAACACAAAACAAGGTCCATTTATGCACAAAAGATTTGCACACTGATTAATATGATTCAAATCATCCTTCATGTTGAAGTCTTCAACACCTTTTCTTTTCAAGGAGAAAAAATGTTTTGCAAGTAACATCTCTCCTTGATATAATACTCTATCTCATTTTTTCTTGGAATCTTGTGCAAAGTGAAAAATATTAGAATCATCCTTATTCTCATGGTCTTAATTTTGGATGTTTTCATTTCCCCTCTTTTTTTGATTAAAGGATTCATCCTTTTTCTAATACTAAGAATATGGCTTTACAAAATCATTCCTACAGTAGTTTTCCTTATGTCATATATTATTGCACTTGTAGCACACAACATTGTGCTCTAGAACAAAGTTGTTCCTCTTCACCTTGGATTTTCACTCATCAACCTTGTGACCATAGTTGTTGTAGGAAAAGCAATATCCATGAAATAACATAGTATTGTTTCTTTGAGGTATAAAAAATCTTCCTATATTGTTATTCCTTCTCTATCTAACTCTAAAATCAACAAATTTATGCCCAAGAATATTGCAAGAAAATAAGTAACCTTGAAAGGATTGAATGAACCTATTAGGAGCATGTTGTTTTGTTGATGGACTTCTAAAAATTTTCTGCTTTTGGTCAAAACTGGATCCTCCTTCTTTCTTACCATTATAAATATTCCTTTTATCTTCGAAGGAATTCTTCTTAGAGTCTTCAGGGTAGACTCTCTCTTCTTTTGTTTCATTCTTTTCATTTTATTTTGAACTGTTTGGACCAGATATCTTTTCTTTTTCAATTTGTTCCTTTTATCTTTTCATGGCATTCCTTAGGATGGTATTTTCTTCTTCAAGATTTAAAAATTTAGCAATCTTTCCTTTCAGTTTGATATTCAAGCAATCTCCAATCCTCTTTCCTTCTTCAACCTTTATTTTCAAATCAAGGATCATACCTTCTACTTGTTTTAGTCTGATTTCATAGATTTTACCTTCTTTTACTTGAATTCTTAGTTTTTTAGATTCTTCTTTTAATTCTGCAACCAGGATTTCATATTTTTGATTTAGACCTTTTGCTTCATTCAAGTCTTCCTATGTAGACTAAGGTTTTCATTCAAAGTCAATCCCCCATTCATCTGAATTAAAAAACCAACCTTCAGGTTCCATAGATTCTAGATCTAGATTAGAGGAAAATATGTCTTCATCACTTAGGGAACTTGAATCCTTACATATCTTAACATTATACTTTCTATTAGTAGTATTAAAAGTCATAAAGAGAGTTTCCTCATTTGAATCTTTCTCCTTATTTTTAGAGGAACCACTGCTCTCTTTGGAAAAGAAACCCTTCTTGACCTTATCTCTTTTATTGTTGTCATATAATTCTTTATTAGGATATTTGGATGCAAAATGACCCATTCTTTCATAGTTGAAACATTTAAAAGGTAACTTACATTTTCATTTTCCAATACCTTTCTTTAGTATTCTCACAAAGTTTGCTTCAACTTCATCAAGTTCATTAATTTGATCAACAACTTCATCTTCAATCATTTTGTTAAATTTGAATGCAACTTCTTTCTTTTGGAATATCTTGACAAAACTCTCTCATCTCAAAGGTAGTAAGAGTACCAAATATTTCATCAACTAAATAGTGATCCAAATCTTTAAATTCTTCAATGGTTGATACTATGTGACTATAATATTTTGGGCAAGACCTCAAAACCTTCTTTACAATTTCACTTTCTTTTACTTCTCCACCAAGTCCAGTGATCCCAGAGATAATTTCTTGTACCTAGAGCATATAACTTGCATGTCTTCATCTTCAATCATTCATAAAGTCTCAAATCTCCTCTTGAAGATTTACATATTGGCTTGCTTCACTTTAGAATCTCCTTCATAAATGCTACTAAGCTTCTCCAAGGCATCTTTCATAAAACTACAATTATAACCTTCAATAATTTTGATTTAGCTAATTCATACAATATAACATTCTTGGCTTTATCATTACATTCATATAATCTAATTTCAATTAGATCTTTAATAGGAGTGGTAGGAGCAGTATAACCACTTTTGACTGATTGCCAAACACCAAACCCTAGAGAGTTTAGGTTTCCTTCCACTCTCAATTTCCAATAGGAGTAATTAGTCCCATCAAGCCTAGGACCTTTGTATGAACCATCATGTACCATTCCAAATCTTTACCTTAAGTTGTTAAACTTCTATAGAGGAATTTGGATCTGATACCAATTTTTGAACACTTTTGGAGACTGAGGGGGGGTGAATCAGTCCACACAAAACTTAACCCCTTCCAAAGCTTGAAACTTTTAGCACAACTCAAACTCCTTTAGAAAATAAAGAAGGAACTTTAAGCAAAGCAGTAACAAAGAAGAATATATAAATTTGAATCTTGAACAACTTCAACAAACTTTACTAATGAAACATATAGCAATAATCAAATCAGAAGAAAAGAGAGAGATAAACAATGTACACATGCACAAAGAGACACCTAATTTACATGGAAAACCCAATGATGGAAAAACCATGGTGAGAGTTAGTTCACAATATAAGGCTCACTACTAAAAGACTTGAAAGAAGGCCTTGCAACACTGAAGTACCAACCAACTCCAATAGCAAGATACAAAGGACCTAATGAGATTCACTATCTTAGAGTAGGATACAAATGCTATATAAGATAATTATAAATATTTCCAACACAAATCTATGTTGACTGAGGCATTCAAGCATAATTTATCTTTCCTTTCATAATCTTTAGTATTATCTCTATTGGATGTTCAATACAACTCACTCACACACTTTTTTCACACTTGTACACTTCTTCCACTTTGTTGCATCCAGAATTATCTTTTATTTATATCCACTATAACACTTTAATTCTTCAATTAGGTCGGCCACGAAGAGAAGAAACAATGAATTCAACTAGTCCGCCACCAAAGCAAGATGTCATCCTATCTCGAGGATAGAGGACCAAAAAAAATCTTAACACTTCTTTCAATGTGATTCAAAATGATTTACATGTAGGCACATATCAACCTAAGTCAACATCAAAGAAACACATGGTTGAGACATTGAAGCACACAACCAGTCGGCCAATAAACATTCTTTCAATTGAATTTACTTGATGCAATCCTAAATAGGATAGGTCAGGACCCAAATCTATCATGACACACCTTCCATTGTTGGCACATCCCCCAAGCACACAACCCAAGCAAAGGAACAAGCCTTGTTAGCTAGATACCCACAAATAACCCAAAAAACCAACATAAGACACAATGCAACACCAAAGCATCCAATTAGAAACATGTAGATCACATAGGGATGTTCCTTGAGCATCTAACATCACTTACATACACTTCTTTCATACTGTCATGCCATCAACAACCACCACAAACCAAAAAGGTACATACAACTCGGTTCAGGAAACACAATACATAACTAGATGATGTAAAATTTGTATTACAACTTACGAACTACTTCATCATATCAGATTGAAACAAAGACATTGAATAGATGTTGTGAACACATTCACCAAGCCACATTACTTCCATACACTTCTTTAATACTGTCATGCCATCAACAACCACCATAGACCAAAAAGGTACCGACAACTCTATTTAGGAAACACATAATACATAACTGGATGATGTAACATTTGTAGAACAACTTGCAGATCACTTCAACATATGAGATTGTAACTGAGACATTGCACAAACATTATGAACATATTCACCAAGCCGTAGGATTATAGACATCAATGTGGAGAAATGTACAACATTTCTCGGACTAGTCTAGACAACTAGCACACTACCAACCTATTGCAATTCATAGGAACCTCCTCAACAACATAAGCGACTTGAAAATATAGGAGTACAATGTACATAGAGCATAGACATTGAATACCAAACTACAAGACTAGAACTGCAATAGTAGAGGAATGTTGAGTATTCTCCCAAACAGACTTCAATGCAACTTCTTGAACCAAAAACATTTGAGCAACTTGTAAAGACCAAAACTCCCTTTTAGCAAAACATATATTGTCAAGAACATTAGGAGAGAGCATGAGATAGATTGTAGACCTTCAACAACATCTCTCAAACATTATTCATGCTTCTAATCCTCATCTTAATATATTATCATGAAATCAACTTTTACTGACAATAATAATGCATTATATGAATATCAAAAATACTTCCTTGACAAGGCATGACATGGACTTCTTCAACACTTCTCTTCTTTGATAAGGCATGACATCTAACCGATGTAAGCCCAAACTGAATATGCTAAGGATTAACAACATATTAATCAAGTGTCAACAATCCCCATCAATGACAACCATCAGTGTTGACATCAATGACAACTGCCAACACTAGGACCAAAATAGAATCTTCCATTAGATTCAAAACTGTCAAAAAAGTTAGTTTTTCCTTTTGTTTGGCGTGATTTGGATTCTTGAGGTTAGATCTACAAGGGTTTGAAGTAGTTTTTTTTCCAAATTAAGAGGGTGGCTGTAATTTTGGAGTATTTTGAGCCAAAAACAACCTCACGATTATGTTTAAGAGGTCGATTTGATAAATTTTGACTATAAATTTTCCCTATTTCACTATCAAGTGTTCTTGATGCAATTTTTTTTTGCATAGGAGTCCGTATGGCCCATGTACGACTCTGTGTAGGGAAATCAAAAAAAAAAATTCAAGTTGGCCTTTTATTTTAAATTTTTTCCTTTTCCAAAAAAATATTAAAAATTGTAGAGGTTTTCAATTTTTTAAAAGGGTAGAGTTTATTTTTTTAGGGGGAGGGCAGGGTACCCATAGGTACCTGCTTACGTAGGCTTGCAGACCAATACCTCACCCAAGTGACATACTACTGTTGCCATGACAACAGTAAAAATCCCACTAATCAACAACCTCTATATTGTCGGTGGCAGCTTCTGTCACCTGATGGCCAGTTTTTGACTTTTCTGGCCCCTCTACCTTTTCTAGCCATTCTTCTCGACAAGATCTAGTTTTTTTGGTATAATTTTTTTTTCCAATCCAATGACATCTTTTTGGAATATTTTGGAGAGGACAAGCATATTTCGTTGACTAGTTTTTTTACAGGGGGTCAAATTTTTTTCATCTAAGGGGAATATTCCAAGAATATTCCACTAATGTCATGATGATGTCAACATGACATTAGTGGTATGATCAGTTGGGGATGGCCCCCTCCAAGACCCCCTTAGTGCCCTAAAGGAGCTATTTTTTCTTTTGGCCATAACTTGGGAATATGGTATCAAAATTGGGCAAACAAGATATCATCGGAAAGTTGGTTCTGTCACATTTCCAATTGCGTGGGTCTCATCACCAGTTTTTTCTATTGGTGAATTCTATAGCTTGTTGAATTCAAAGGTGTTGTTTTTAGTCTTGAGCTCATAAATTTTGACCTATTTCTTCATTTTTCATGATTCCAACAACATTGGGATAGTCTCTAAGAGATATTCATATCCATCAATGCATTTTTTTCATATTTCTCCCCAGGTACATTTTATTCAATTTTTTATGTTTTCACATTCTAGTGAATTACTTGGACGTCTTAGCTCCTAGAAACTTTTCATTTGCATGGGATCTCTTTTTGGCTATTGTATATGTACTTTTAGTATTATGTCCTATTTGGGTATTGTAGACATCTTTTTCATGCACATTCTCTTTTGTAGATGCACTAAGATAAATTGACATCTTGGTGTATATTTTTTTGGGGATTTTGCACATCTTGTTGTGCCTTTTGTACTCACACTATGATGTAAAGTGCCATGGGGTGTTGATTTTTTCCTTTTTCTTTCCATCAAACCTTTGTCAAGTGAGTGTCCCTTCCACGATAGTAGTGAATCCTAGTGATTCTTGCCTCATGCATGTGAACCTTAGTTTGCACATCCTTTTATTTGTAGATTGTTTCTCCTACATGCACTTCTTGGTTTCACACAGTTTCAGTGAACTTGTCTTAGCTCTCCCTTTCTATATTATGGGGGGTTTCTACTGTTGGTGCTATTGCTTCCTTGGTTTCATTTTTGGAGTGATCTATGTATCTATTTCTTGTTCCCATGTACTAGGAAAATGTAGTGACTGGTTGCCCATGCATTTCAATGAGATGAAATATTTACCATATGGACATTCTTTGATTCCTATTTCTGGAGGCATCCTTTCATTTTCATTTGATCAAAGACTATTGGTACTTGTATTTTCAACTTGCATCTTGCATGTTGAGTAGTGTCATTAGGGCCACTCATGTAGATTCATGTGACATTTGTATCTTCAAGTTCCAAATTTTTGCAAATGTTTTCCATCTAATTTGAGTAGTGTCATTGGAGACACTCATGTAGATTATTGTCTCTCTCTTGATCAGTGTTCTTCAAACTATTGGTACCTATATTTTCAACTTGCATCTTGCATGTTGAGTAGTGTCATTGGGGTCACTTGTGCAAATTCATGTGCCATCTATATCTTCAACTTTCAAATGTTTACCTTTATTTTCCATCTAATTTGAGTAGTGTTGTTAGGGGCACTCATGCAAATTATTGTCTTCTTGATCTTGATATTTGTATCTTCGAGTTCTTGATGTTTTCCTTTGTTTTCCATCTGATTTGAGTGGTTTCATCAGGGGAACTCATGCAGATTCTTGTTATCTTGATCCTAATCATCATTTGTTTTAGAGGATGTTCTTTATTTCAACACTATAGTATTCATCATTCAATAGTTGTCTACAACTTCTTCATGCTTCAACGATGTTCTACATGTTCCTCTTTTTTGGGACATTGTTTCAATTGGAGGCTTCTTATTCCTTCACCTTGGTTTGGAGGCTTTTTAGTCCTTCATTCACCTTTATCTCTTTTAGAGAAGAGTTTTTCCCATGCAGTTCTCTTTTCTCTAGTTTTGAGAGATCTTTTGTTTGTACATGGGTACCTTATCAGGCCTTGTTTTTCGAGACCCATCATGCATTCTCTTTTTAGGGTTTTTAACTACTCCATAAGTTTATCTTAAGGGGGGTGTTAGAGTAATAATGCATTAGCTAATAATTAATTAATCTTTAATTAAGTATTAGTCTAATTTATTCTCATGCACTTAAGCTAAACTTATCAGTGATTTTCTATGTTAACTAGAGAGCTATTATTAGATCATGTTGACTCATTACATTAGCTGTTGACACTTGTCATGTTCTAATCCCTTTATCATTTAGGGTTTCTCCTATATAGCACTCAAACCTCATTGTATTATCATGCCTTGTAATACTTCCGCTCTTAAGATTTTCTCTTCTCTTGAACTCTTGAATTCCATAGCTTTTTCTTGTCGAGGAATATTGCATTTTATTATTTGCAGGTCTCTTATGTGGAAGGTGTGTTTATTTTCCGTTTGATCCTATGGCTCATGTTTTTTACAATTCTTGCATATTATTGTTTGTATATCTCTTGTGTGGAAGGTGTCTTTTTTTGTTGTCTAATCCCATGGCTCGTGCTTTTCATAATTCTAACATCTCAAGCTCCTAAGAGTGATCAAACAAGTACAATCATCTCTCTACTCACCTAATTAAAAAACAAATTAATCCACTATATAGTACATTACAAACTCTCTCCATCACCTATTTAAAATATAAAAAAATATTTTGTATGCAATAGATGTCACCTATTAACCATTCTATAGAAACATGAACTCCATTGAACTAAATTTTTACAATAAAAGAAAATTATAAAAACTAAACCTGCACCACTACATAGTTCTCTAAGAGAGCTTTCCAATGACTATAAGAAGTCGAAAAATTGATATGTGGGAGAAAGTTATGCCCCTTGGAAGAAAAATACCCCTTTAGGTAAGAAGGGAGTCAAAGGAATATGTATGTATGGTTGACATTAGCATGAAGTCACTATTGGCATAGGAGTGATTCTCGAGTGGTTTTGTAGTAGTGACGACACTTAATGGTGCTTTGGCAATAGATTTCATGGTGGAATTCAAAAGTTTTTAAATTTATTTAAATTTTAAATTTTAATGTTTTTACTATAGCCCATAGTGGTTAGGCTATTTGGTCCACTTTACTAGGGGCCAAGGGCATGCCAACCACAAAAATATTGGCTAAGGGTTGACTAACCAACAACAAGGTTGATAGCCCCATATTGATTTTTTGTTGGTACCAAAAATCACAAAGATGCCACAATGGATATGGGACTTTGTAAACCCATCCCACTTAATAATTTTTTTAATTTAAAATAAAATAAAATTATTTGCACAAATTTTTTAATTATTTTTCTTTGCATATTTGACAGTCATATGATTGAACAAAGGGGGTGAGGTAAAAAAAATTCCTAAGGCCTTAGTGGAAAAAATAAGTCATTTTATGTCCATATTCATCTCTTAGACCTCTTGGTTCCAATGGTGTAGTTTTTTTTTGTCTTAGGAGTTCATCTATGAAATTTCTTGCATAAACTATCATGGTGAACACCTCAAAAAATCCCTTTTTAGAAGAAATAAATTTTAAATCCTAGATTTTCAATAATAATAAAAATCCACAAACCCCAAATTTACAATCTCATAACCTGCACAACATATCTCATACCTTGAAATGTATGAAATCTCTCCAACATTATCACATCTTCAACTTTGCATAAATTATACTCAAATAAGGGAATATATACAATTGGATGGTAAGAATAGTGGTTTTATTAAAAATATTAATTGTGGCAAGGTCTTCATAGGGGTCATAGATGGAATTTGTTTCATTGTGTTTGAAATCAAAAGAATAATTCTTAACAAAATCACATGTATCATTGACCTTGTTTGATTTCTCACCATAGGGAACATATTATAGTCCCTAGTTTTCTATATTATCATGTATATGCATATGATCTATAATGCCTTTCTCATGAATTTTAAGTCCTTTTCCTTTCTTTCTTTTTCAATATTTTTTCACATTATATTGGCTAATAGGATATTCATTATTTTCAAAACAAGATCCAAATTTCTCTTCTTCACAGAGCCAAGACTTTTATATCTTCTATATTTTCATATGTTAAGAGCCCATGTTGTATGAAGGTAGTTGAGTCACACCAAAAGGAGATTTTAACTTTCTTCATGTTGTTACCAGGCCTACCAAAAGGTCAAGGAAAGAGGGAAATATTTCCTATATGAAAGGCATCTTGGATCTCATATTCTCCACAACCTTTGTCAATGATCTTGATATGAGATTTACGATGTGATGTTGTAGATGTGCATGCAAGGTTGGTTAGATCTATGTATGAAGATGATTTCTTGGATTTAGGATTCAAGGTAACATCAATAATGGGGAAATGATTAATTTTTTGATAGATACCTTCCCAAATCTTATAATATTAAAATGGGTTTGGTATCAACAAAGTCTGTTAATTCCTCTCCTAAGTATGATAATTTTATGTATTAATCTATGGTAAAGGATATTGACTTGAATTGCATAAATCCATGGGTGTCCCAAGAAGATACTGCAAGGAAGATCAATACTAATGACACAACAATGTTTGTTGTATGAAATTCCCCACTTCAAGAGTAGATGTATTGTTCCAACCAAATATCATTCTACATTATCATAATAATTAATGGTAATAATTTCAAGATTCAAAGCTTCTTCTAAATATCCAAGATATCAATCAACTTCAAAGTACAAATGTTTAGAACAAACCCATTATCCACCAACACCCTTTCGAATTTATTTTTAGTGTCAATCACTTCAATGTATAGAGGAAGGTTATGGGATGGACCTACAAAATTCATATCACTTTGGCTAAATGTAAGATGGCGATTTAAGGATAGATGTCCCACAAGAGATTGAAACTATGATGGTCCGACATTGTTTGGGAATTTTGACTCCTAGAGGACTTTGTACAATAATTTTTTATGAAAATTAGATGTTTTATAATCTCCATTATTGATATTTGTGCTAGATTCCTCCCCAACTACTCAATAAGATTGAATTTATCCTAATGAGTAGGCAAGGGAGACCCTTTGATAGTAACTTTCATATGTCTTGCAATGAAAACACAAGTAGGGGATTTGATTTTGACTATGACTATTTGATCTTTAAAATGATTGATATGATTTACCACAACATCAAATGTATGGGAAGATTTATTATAAGCGGTGTTATTGTTGTGAGTATTCTTTTTTTTTTTTTAGACTGCAGGAATTGGGTAGCACGACCCCCTATAAACTGCAGTGCGCCTGGTAAAATTTTTAACATGACCGGCGGCGCTGGCGCGACACACCCTCCAGTACCACGGGACGGGGGAGACTAGAACTCCTGACCAGCCAAGCCGCAATGGAATTACTTAGCCAACCGAGCTAGGGCCCCCGCCCATTGTTGTGAGTATTCTAACTTTGATTTGGTGATTGACATATTTGATCATGCTTCAAAAAAGGGACTTGATATATCCATAATTATATATTAAGTGATAATGATGTGTATCCTTCTAGCTCAATATCCCCATTTTCAATAAGGTCTTGGAAATATTTTCCAATTTTATAAATATACTAGTGAATGTCCTCTAATTGTGTACTACTCATAATATTTTATTTCCTTGTACCATGTTGGTTTGGGTTAACTTTCATCAAAGGGTTATGTAGATGGAAAGATCATGTTTTCTTTGAAAAATTTATGGAAAAATATCTCTAATAACTCACCTAGGGGTATGTATTGTTGATGTTTCATGTCCTTCTTTGGTTGTCAAATGAGAATTATTATATTAGAAGTGTTTTAGATAAATTGATAATATTTTGAGTCAATAAAACCATCACCAATTTTACATATTTTTTTGCTAAATAATTTGGGTCTATTAGATTAATTTTAATCATTGAAAATATCTTCACAAGTCCTTTAGCTACGATGTATTTTTTATCTGCACTTATTTTTCACAATATCATAAAAAATGGTAACACAATGGACTTACAATTGAAATACACTTTCTTGATTTTGGTTTGCAATAAAGAGATTAACCAATTTATTTTTGGGTATTGGCCAAGGGAATCAAATACCTATGCATCTCCATAATTGTAAGAAGGAAGAGAAAAAATCTCCATTACATTGTTTGGCATTTTGAAGGTCAATCATGGTGATTTTTTGTTCTATATTGTATAAAAAAATGTGTAACAAATCTCTCTGATAGATATTTGAATATGGTGATGGTGCTCTTTGGTAAGTGTAAATACCACTCAAGTTCTTGTCCATTTAAGATTTGTGGAAATGATCTAATAAAATACATGTCAAGAATTTTTTTGGCTAGGCATGTAAAATTACTTAACGTGCTTTCAAGGATCCCTTTTCCCTTATATATATCAAATTTTGAAATCTCAAAATATGGAGGAAATGGAATTTGTTTCATGGACCTATCTAATGGATAGGGAGAAATTATTCGAATGTGTACTATTTATGTTGATTTTTGTTTCCTTCTTGTAAATTTCTTATTGTGTCTTTAATTTCTTACCATTCTTGGTCAAATGGGGTATTGGGAGATGGTGTTTGGTTACTTTGATTATTTAAATTATGTATATATTGTAGGCATATTGAATTCTTGATATCAAATTGATTCGATTGATGATTTAGATTGGATTGTTTTTTATAAGTTTTTTGTTTGGTTGGATTGTCTTGATTGGCTTGCAGGTTATTTTATTGGATTTTTGGTTATTTTAGTTGGATTGATTTTGTTGAGGATCTTGAATATTGGGATTATATTTTTATCATGGATTGGGTTGACATGGAAATGTGAGTGATTATGTCTAGAGGAAAGGATAGACGCTTTTGGATTAACATTTCCTTGGTTAACATGAATTTGGTCAAAATTGGTGTTGGTGGGATTTTGGTTGGATGACCTTTGGTTTATTGTGTTATTGAGGTTATCCAAATTATAATTGAGAGGAAATTTAGCTCCTTATTCCACAAGACTTCTAAGTTTATCATGCCTATTTTGATGTATTAATTAGTCTAGTAAGGTGCATCCTTGTTCATTTCTAAAGAAATCATGATAGTCATGGGAATAATCACTTTTATTAGGGATATTATCATTATCACAATCACTATCTTCTTGATTTTCATGTGGAATTAAATGAGAGGTTCTTACACCTTGGTAGGGATTTTGGATGCATGGGTTTTCTAGAAGAAAATGATTTTCTATAAGGAACTCCATGTTTTACTTTGCTTGATATCTAGTGGTAGGTGACACGAGAAAATATTTTAGAGAATTTGATTTTGAATCCTTGATTTTTATTCAATAATTTTATATTTTTATGATTTAAATGCTTTAATATTAGTTTCACATATAGGGGTGAATAAAGAAAACATAAAAACCTATTTTATTTAAGTAGGAGTGTTTAATTTTGTGTGCCCATAATTATACTCGAGCCTTATCATAGATAATATGGCTAATTTTCCTAGGGCAATAATAATTTTCAATCCTCAAGATTTCCTTATGGTACAAGAGGAGAGCATATGTTGCCTACTATCCTATTTCCAAAAGTGTTGTGCGAGTGACTTCTTACTTGGGATAACCACTTATTGATGCATCAATGATTGAAAGGTTTATAAGCTAGGATTGTATAAGTTCAACTAAGGGAGTCATTTATATATTTGAATGTATGTGAGGCCTAAGTGACGATCCATAAGAATGAACAAATTATTTTCCATAGTTACATGGTGTTATCTTATTTTTGCTAAATCACAAGAGATATTACCAAACCTTTTTATATACTTTAATAATTTCAAAGAATTTGGAGGAGATATATATATCATATTAATAAATGTGTGTGAAATTTGAATTTATGAGTTTAGTAGAATTTCATGTTTAATCAATGGTCGATAACAATAAAATGACTTAAAGAAATAAGGACTAAACCCCCACAATGAAGAATCTTTCAACTTGCAACAAAAGGATTCTCAACTTGTAGTAGAAGGATGACAACTCAATGTACATTGAGGAGTTAATCTACTACAACATGAGCATACTTTTATACTAAGATTAAGGTGATGATTTTAGGACAAGATCATGTAGGGCCAATTGTCACTCTATCTTTTTAATAATTTATGGAGTAGAAAAAGAGTATGTTCCAATAATGAATAACAATTATAATCAAGATTGCTCTATTAAGGCACATTTTCAGTTTATAACGGTTATCTAAAAATAATGCAAAGTCCTTATTTTATTTCTAAACTCTTGTTCTTACTAGTTATTATTTTATGTTATTGAACCTAATCCTCTTCCTTTTTTTATAAGATAATGAAAATATTCTTTTAATTTTGTTTATAGTTTCCAAATAAGTGGACTCTCACAACCCTATATAGGAGGGTATTATGTCGAGAAGTAGGGGATCTAGACCCTTGCATGTATTAGATTAAATAAGATATTTTTTTATATTCTACTTATAACTCTATGTGTGATTGGAATATATGAGAGAAGGTATTTTGGTAGCATTTTTTCTTGAGTTGAGTAATTGAAGAAGATCATGTGGATGCAAAAACTCAAACAAGGGCCACTTGAGGTACTACAAAGCCACATTAGTTTAGATTATTAATTATATCATGTGTTAAAAGTTTTAAATTATACTTTCTAGTTTATGCTATAATGAATGTTGTGTTGTAATTTCCAAATTGAAAGTATTTAGTTTATATTTTGTCTAATAATCCTAAAGGTCAGTTGAATTAGGACATGTTGCAGCATAAACAATTATTAGTTACAATCATAAGTGATAAGTACCCATAACAGTTAGCACTTATTATTATTTGATTACCCTATTTAATAGATATGAATTAATTTTGGTTAAAATATTTTGATGCATTTATCTTTATTCAAGTTACCTATGCTTAGTCGATATAAGATGTATAACATTCTTGAATACATATATGATGCCAACATCATCTAAAGTCTATGACTCCTTGGTTGATAATTTAATGAATCCATCTCTTGAATGATGGACTACTTAATTTAGGTATCTTTAGGTCTATTGAGCCGTATGTATGATCATATACATCAATTAATTAGACATTAGGGGAAGATCTACATTTTTTGGCATCGTTGTTAGGGATGGTGCTAAGTTCAAAATTCTTATTTATATTTTAAAATTACTATCAATGCTTTCATATATTATTAAGTTTTTGTTTCCAACATTAGGACCAATAGATACTCAAGAATTAACAAATAACTATTCACTAACAATGTGCAAGAACTGCCATTTAAAGATCAAAGAACTATTGTATGTGGATGCAAAGAGACACTTTGGGAATATTTCTCTCCTCAATTCACAAAGAAATTGAAGGTACTGGTATAGATGAAGAACCTATTGAGGGAATTAATAAAGGAGAACCACCCCTTGTGCACCAGTAACTACTCCAGACCTAGAGGATACTTTTAGAAGGAATCTTAACACCATGGTTGAAGAAGTGGTGGATAATCCAAAAAAACATTTGACATTTGAGTTTCTAATAAAAAACCAAGAAAGGGTGGCCACTCTTAAGAATATAACCCCTTTGGCCTTACCATTTTTTTATGGATTGATTATTGAAGACCCAAAAACATTCTTATTTGAATTTGATGTTATGTGTCAAAGTTATGATTATACCACAAATTTTCATAGAATCAAACTCTTTCCAACCACATTAAAGGATGGTGCTCTGTGATGGTTTATGGGGTTGGGAAGAAATGTAGTACCTAATTGGGAGACAATGAAAGCTAAGTTCTGATAGAAATATTAGGATTATTGTATAGGAACAAACAAAAAGAGAGATGACATCTTCAAGATGTCACAAAGGGAAGATGAACCACTTGAAGATTATGTGGAAAGATTTCAATTCTGTCTAAATAAATCACATCATAATAGACTCTCTCTCAAGTCATTAAAGCTAGTATTTTTGTGAGGAGTACACGAGGACTGCATGGATGCTTTAAACCTCATAGGGAAAAAAGATATCTCTCAACTGCCTTTTGAGGAAATTTTTAATGTATGTAGAAACTATTCAAGGTCATCCATAAATAATACTAGGGTTGATATAACCTTTTCTTCCAATAAAAAATCCATTGGAGTATCTAGGGTGGAACTCAATAACCTCATGTCCAACATGAAGGATATAATCAAGCACCTAGCTATCTAATTGGACACCTTGCATATTAAAAATAAATAAGAGGAAGATGAGGAAACCCTTACTGAATATTATCCACATTACCACCAGAAGAGGATAAATTGTAAATGAAAGAAGTTAGCCAACATTTCTGAAGAGAAGTAAGAAAATTCTAAATTTCAAGCCCTGGAGGATAAGGAAGGCCAAGTATTTTATATTTCCTAGTGTAAGCCATGGCAACAAAGACCGGGTATTCCTCAAGATCACTTGGATTACACTATGTCCTTTCTCAGGGGTAACTCAAAATTATTTCATTGGAATAATCAACCTTGGAATAATACGCAAAATCAATCATGACCAATGGCTCAATCACCTAATTGGGTTACACAACAAGGGATATAGCCTCCACAACCTTACCAAGCCCCAAATTACAATTTCTAGTGGCCACCCTAGTATAACCAATGGCCACTATAATGGTGTGGGAACCAACAATGGTAAAACCAAAATATCAACTACCCACAACCACAACAACCTTTTCAGTCACAACAACCCACTATAATTCCAAAACCATCCATAGCACCACCATCACAACCTAGACCACCTCGTCTACCAACTCAACTTGCCCCAAACCCTAACAACTAGCCTATTCAATAAGCTTATGCTAATGACACCATCCAATATCCAACTTATGAGGTTGAGGTGAGTGATGTCCACCTTCCTTTAGGAAGGATGATTGTTGAGCCATCATCTCCTCACATCACATAGTTAACTTATGAGGAGCCCATAGAGGAGAATATTGACCATCAAACTAAGCATCTTGAATAAAGTAAGATACAACAAAACATTACAAGTCAGGAATCACCATTTCCTAAACAACTAACAACACAAAAATTCCATTATGAACCTGAATCTGATCTATTGGGGTAGCTTAGAAATGTTTGCATAAAAATACCCTTGATTCAATCAATTAAGGAAGTACCAATATACAAAAAAATTATGAGATAATTGTGCCTTCAAAATCCAGGAAAAAAAAGGAAGGACCCCCAGTTGTGCATGTCCTAGGATAGCTTGTTGATTTTATGTTAGGAAATAGAGTTGTTCCAAAATATGCAGATCTTGGAAGCCTTATCGTAGATGTCAAAATTAATGGAAAGCTCATCAAAAACACCTTAATTGACCTAGGAGCAGCTATAAATGTTATGAAAAGAGAAAAAATGCAACAACTTTAGTTGATAGATATCAAAACTACACCTACTATTTTACAACTAGCATATAGGTAAACTATTAAACTAGAGGGTATTACAGAATATTTAGTCATTACACTAGATTAATGGGAATATCCTATAGATTTTATGGTTTTACAACCTAAATCAAACCTAGTAAGATACCCCTTAATCTTAGGAAGACCATGGTTAGCCACTACATATGCATTCATTGCTTGTAGGTATGGGAACATGATCATTTCCAATGAGAATATCACAAAAAGTAGTCCTTTACTCGCCTACACAACCACATGCATATTTGAATCAAACTATATGGCCAACCCTCGAAGAAGATGATCGATATTCTTTAAAAACACTCATGACCATAAAAAACAACCTAATGATAGAAATTCAAGATGAAGATGGAGTCCTTGCCAACATTATGTAGAACTCTTATGGTAGGGACTTGTAATAACACAACTATTTTGCATGTTTATACTGTCCTTTACAAAATATTATACCTACAAATTCCTTTGAGCCTACTTCTCAACTTTTTCATACACTCCTTCCCCATACTTTCAATCTCAATGTCAAGAATTGTTGTTGCTCCTATCATGTCTTCTTCCTTAACCATGGAAATGGCACTGGGTAGAACACTAAATTTCAGTAACCAATTGACAACTACCCAACAATATTCATTGCTAAAAATGTCGCAAGCTCATAAAAAAACATTTTCATGGGAATATCATGAAATGAAGGGTATACATCCTCACCTATTCATGCATAAAATTTATATTAGTGAAGGCTATAATGTTGGGATTAAGGTGTCTCAACCTTAGAGTCCTAATATTGATTTAATTAATTTATTATTGTATTTATTTGTATTATTTAATTTCCTATGGTTTCATGTCATAAATTGGGACCTACTAGCTTGGTGGTTGTTGGTATGTGGCGACTAATCATGCTATACTATACACTTTTCATGTATCTTCTACTTTTTCCCGTCATCACCGAGAAAGGAAAAATCATCGAAAATGAAAAAAAAACTCACTTTGTAGAACCCTAATCTGGAAGCTTCTAAGCTTGTTATAAGGGGTTGTGATGGGAGTTACAATATGATGAAAAGGTGATTATTCACGAGATTGCAATAATTTTTTCATTGGATAATAAAATAATTGGATGGTTGCAGTGTTGTGGATGTAGCTTGGATTGGGTGAACCGCGTTAAATTCTTTGTGTTAATTTTTGTGTGTTTTATTTCTATGTTTCTTAATTAAATCTACATTTAACTTGTTAGATATTTTCCTTCTAACCCTAACAGTGGCATCCCCATTGGAGGTGACTGGATGACACATAATCATCCCAAGTGGAGGTAGGCATCCCACTCTAGAATCTTGGACCTATGACAAGTTATGATAGATTCTATGAAGTTTCATAAGGTATCTTTTTGCATGGAGAAATTTGGCGCCCAAGTTGGGTTATGACATGTTGTAAGAGAATCGGGTATTCTTGGTCAATTATGACAAATCCTCTTACAACTATAAGTGCTATCAATTATGATAGATTCTATGATAGTTGTAAGATGTGTAAGGCATCTATCATAACCTATTTTTAGCATATTTTGGGCTCCCAAGCTTGAAGAAGGAATATTTGCATGTTATGACAACTATAGGGGGTGTAAGGGAATATGTTACATGTGTCCAAATGCATGTTATGGTGTGGAAGATTGCGCCATGTGGTTTTTGACACCCATCCCATTCTAGATGCTTCTTCTTGCTTCCATCTTTCTATATATTGGATGCATTTCATTGTAGAATGCATAGTTCTTTTGTAGGTAACGAAGTGTTGTTGGATTCACTCCAAGATAGGTGTTTGTGATGAAACACTTGTTGAAGAAATCTTTGTACCTAGGGTTGTATTGTAACTCTTATTTGAAGTAATACAATAATATTTTTCTTTTGGAGGGTGAGGTTTTTTACTTGAAAGGGTTTTCCCCATGTATATTTGATGTTTGTTGTATTTGTGTACTTTTTGTTTCATTATTTGCTTATGTGTTTCTCTTATTGTAATAGTATAAGGTGTTAAAAAGAAAATTTTGTAACACTCCCCTACTTAGATTAGTGTAGGAAGCTTTTTCCGCTCACTTGACTTCCTTTCAATTGGTATCAGAGCCTAGCCAACATTGATTCCCTTGTTGGGTTATTAGGTTTTTTGAGCCAATATTTGTTTCAATGGGAGTTTTGTAGAAGTGTATTTCGTGACCTTGTTGCAGGAAAGAGATTGTAGGTACATCTAGGAGGATTTAGATGGAGAATTTTAATGACATTAATTTTGAACTTTGAAAGCTCAAAATGGAAGAAATGCTCATAGATTGTGATCTATAGGTTGCTATTTTTGGAACCAAACAGATGGGAATGAAACAAGAAGATTGGGAGCTCATGGATTGGAAAGCCAAGGGTCTTATTAGACTCTATTTGGCTAATTTTACCCTCCTAAATGTCCATTAAGAGAAGACTTATGCTTCTCTATGGAAGAAGCTTGGTGATGTCTATCAGGCTAAATCCCTAGTAAACAAGATTTTCATGAGAAAGATGTATTCTCTAAAAATGGAAGATGGAGGATCCATGGAAAACCATCTAAATGCATTCAACATATTGATTGCTCAACTGGGTTCCATTGGAGACAAGATAGACAAATAAGACCGTTATATGCTTCTTTTGTGTTTGTTTCCAAACTCTTGGGATCACCTGGTGATGGCTATTGGAAGCACTACTTCCACCTTCAAGATGGATGAGGCGGTTGCCTCATTATTATTTGAAGAGATGTGAAGGAAGTCTTTTGAGATGGCCAAGGAGGCCCTTGTTGTTCGTGGAAGACCAAAGGAGAGAATCAAAAAGGACAAAAAATATAAGTCAAAGTCTTTAGGGAGGTCTCCTGGTAAGAAGACCAAGGAAAAATGTTGGAACTATGGTGAAATAGGTCACTCTTGTAAAGATTGCAAGGAGGAGGAAAAGAAAAACAAGTCTTTCTCCAATTTTGATCTAAAAAATCATCCCAAGATGAAGGAGAAGCATTTATTGCAGCCTTGGCAACCCATGCATTGGATGATGTGTGGTTGATAGATTCAAGTGCATCCTTTCACATGACCTCTCATAGAGGTTGGTTCTGGAAGTATGAAGAGTATAGTGGCAGAGAGGTGTACCTAGGTGATGACTCTCACTTGAAGATTGTTGGTCATGGAAGAGTCAAAATCATATTTCTTGATAGATGAGTGAAGGGGATTAACGTGTTAGGGCTAGAAGGTAGATTTCAAATAATTAAATGCAGATTATATCAATACAATAGAGAAATAAAACAAATAGAAATTGTAGATGGAAAAAAGAGGAACACAAAGATTTAGCATGGTTCACCCAAAATCGAGCTACATCCACTAACATAGGGTCCAATATATATTAAACTTCCAATAATTAACCTTTACAAAGCATGCAACAACCACTGCAACTTGCAACAACATTTTTCATCACATTTTTCACTTACTGGTTTTACACGACCATGGTTACGGGTACCCATAGCTTCTCCTGCGTTTTTCCAGCCACTACTCTGTGATTTTCTGCTAACATTTTTCATGACCTGCTTCTCTCAAAACTCATCACTGAGTGTTCTAATATTCTCCCACACATGTCCCATTAATTACCAATGAAGTGGGCCATTAGTTGTGCCTCATGCACCCAATAAAACATTTTCTTTGGGCAGCTACATTTAATATTTTCAACTATCTTTTGACTTTATATTAAAATATTGTAACTAATTGTAATAAGCCAATCATACACTAAAGTAAATTTTCCTAATTTTTCACTGTGTGAGTAAATAAACTATGTAATAAACCATTACAATAATTATTTTCCTTCTTATTGAGAATATACGAACAAAGATGCTATAACAAAATACAATAAGAATTTCCATTACAATACAATAATTCACAAAGTACAATATTCCAAGAATTTACACAACTCCTCCAAGCTTCATAGCATAAGATATAGATGGTCTAGTAATTTTCCTT
Source organism: Sequoia sempervirens (assembly GCA_007258455.2). NCBI lineage: Eukaryota > Viridiplantae > Streptophyta > Pinopsida > Cupressales > Cupressaceae > Sequoia > Sequoia sempervirens. The sequence goes on from VDFB02373721.1 coordinate 23,572, forward strand.
TCAAAACCTTGGTCTTTTGTCACCTATTGAGGAGGAGAAGCATCACTCAAGCACTTTTCTGCCAACCACATACTTATATGCGGTCCTTTACACATCTATCACCGATAGATGGCCCTACCCTTCCACGAAGGTATTGGTTGGGTAACCTTGTACAACATACTGCTCTAAGCTTAGTTTTTTGTCCTACATGACTAGGATTTATAACCTACGCTAGATAACCCTCATGCATTTAAATGGACACGGTGAACTAATAGTGGAGCCCTGAGAAATCACACTACTTTGGCCAAAGTTTTCTCACTTAGTACTTTGAGTGAAGGTCTACCATTTTCTTACACTATAGCAAGCTCTTTTTGACTTAAGCCCATTATATCTATGCTTAGGTAATCCTTCTCCATGGGCAAGCTAATCCCCAAGATAACCTATCTCATTAACTCAAACCTAAGGTTACACAATTCATTAAGCAAAGTACTAGTTCTCTCCCTTTATTGGACATCAATCCCAGGAGCAACCTACTAGCCTTCTAGCATAATCAAATATCTACCTATGAGTATCCCTTAAGATACCCATGTTTAATCATATCTAGTATAATATTAATATTAATACCTATGACAAACACTGTCTCCTATCATGGAGCAATTACAAACAATACACAAAATAGAGTAAATAGTTTCCACTTTTCTTTCAAAGCAAACATTACTTTTCCCTAAAGCAAGTAAATATAATAGACTAGTTTATACAATCAAGAAGAAACTCTTTAAAACTAATACAAACAAGGAAATAATATCCTCATGCATGTGATAAGCTGTCCAATCAAATGGCTACAAGAACAACACTTCTAGAACATCAACTGACTTGATATCGATCCCTCCAATATTGTCACAATAATCTCTAACTCACAAGTTGGAAAATAATTCTCTTAAAATAATAATAAACTCTCTCTAATTCTCAAAGCTCTCACTCACTGTTTTAAACAGAATAATGCAGATAAGAATGTAGCCAGAATGTAGATAATTGCTCAAGGAATGCATCCCCAAACATGTGAGATAGCTCCACTATTTATGTAGCAACTAGGAGATTACTCAACCTACAATTTAGGCATGATTTTTGACAACAAAAATAATGCATAGAAACACATATATCACAACTAAAAGGTGGAAAACATGTAAGCACATACTCAGCTAAAACAAGTTACAAATCGACCTTGTTGATTGGCAACAATTAGAGACAAATTCAAATCAACACATGATTGAATTTGGTTTACATTTCAAAATGGACATCTACAAGTAAAAGGAATCAAAGGTGGCACCAAGAATCAATATTCACTTACAGAGTTGGCGCAATTTCCTTCCTATTAGAAACAGTCAATATCAAATATGTGACACCAAGCTTGCATCGACTAAGTCTTGTTATGAGTTGATTCACATAATAAATCGGTTTGACAAAGTCATCAAATTTACCTTACACATCTTTAATAGATGTTGTTCGATGCTCAATAACATGGAATTAAGAGTTTACTAAGTCCATGGGCTTTCCACAAAATGCATTGATTTAGTTTATCATCTTTCATCAACTTAATGATTGCTCATTGTTTGTAGATTACAAACTCTTTAAACATAGACAACAAGAATAATACACGGCTGAAGAATACAGTCATAATTATATAAAATTCAACCTTGATAGAATTGACCTCTAAGTTGTTTATGATAATTGAATTCAAAGCTAGATATTGTATTTTAAATATATATACATATATATTGGTACACATATATATGTATATATATGTTAGTATATATATATCCATATTTACCATATTTCAATAAAGCATGTATATATAATCGATATACAAATGAATATATCAAGATAGCAATCATATTGTTATATTAATATATATCGGATAGTTCCATGAGCATAAGAAATTCATGCATGAGTGTGCATAGATATGTCTACATATGTACCCTCATGTACGCATTCCTTCTTGCATATGGTCTATGATCGTCATGCATGTGTGTACGTATACATATTCCTTGTATGTCCCACATATGAATACAAGCATAGTAACAAGGAAAGAACTCACAAGCTCAAACAACTAAGATCACCCATTAATGCACTCAAAAGTAAACAAGACTCTTACTAATGCAAACACATTAACTAAGGATGACTTACCAACTTTGTACTTAATAACCTTATTCAATTATTCTACTATGGTGTGTGTAAGCTCAGATAGGTTACGTTACTAGTTACCAGACCAAGACCTTCTCCTGAGTGATATTTCCCCTCCACTTGGAGGAATTGAACATATACCTGCAACCATTAACAAATGCACATGCCAGTCATTTGTTCACAAAATATGCAGTATACATAATATATCTTCAAAGTTAGAATATCAATTCAATATTCATCCAATCACATAAATACATTACTCCATATAACATTAAATGAGATAACATTCATTCATAATGCAGTGAAAAAAAAGTGCAAGTACAATTTATTCATCCACTGAATTCACATTACATTCACATTTACCCTACATAGTAATTGCAAATAGTAATTACAAAATTGGGGTGTAACACTAATCACTTCCAGCATTTAATATTTGTTTGTAACCACCTTTTGGATACAAGTGCAACATAAATATTTAATAAGCACAACAAATTATTTAATAAAAAAAATATGAAGATTTTATCCTAGTCTGATTGGTCTCCATAACACAATAATCTCCCAATTGGAGATTGATCAGACTCCACTCCATACCATCTCCCACTTGGAGAATGATCAAAACACAACTGCCCCTACAACTCCCACTAGAAATCAACACCTTGGACCTTGCAATTCGTTTTACTTAAATTCAACCTTGAAGACCAACTGAAGCTAAAGAGGAGCCCAAATCCCCCCTTGTCACCGCCTTCATAAACATATCTGCTGGATTGTCATTTGTATGTATCTTTTCCAGCTTTACTTGTCCATCCTCCAACACCGACTGAATGAAGTGATATCTTAGCTATATGTGTTTGATTTTAGAGTGCAAGGAATTTTTTTTTGCAAGATGTATAACACTCTAGATATTCGTAAACAAGTAACTTTCAGCCTATTGTTTTCCCAACACTTCCATGAAAAGTTTCAGCCATATCATCTCCTTTTCTACCTCTGTTGCAGCTACATACTTTGCCTCTGTGGTGGATGAAGCAACCACCTTTTACAACCAAGAAATCCAACTCACTATTGTCCCACCAATTGTAAATACATAACCTATGGTACTTCACCTAGTATCAATATCCCCTACCAAATCTGAGTCAACATAGCCTTTTAAATCAGTATTAAAGTCCCCAAAAACATAAACATGTATTGGATGTACCTCTCAAATACCTGAGAATCCATTTTACTACATTCCAATGCTCAACTTCAGGATGACTCATATACCTACTAAAAACTCCTACAACATGCAATATCTAGTATCATGCATACCATGGCATACATTAAACTTCCTACAGCTCAAGCATATGGTACCTTGAACATTTTTTCTTTCTCCTCTTGTGTCTTAGGATACATATATTTAGTCAATTTGACATGACTAGGAAAAGGTGTGCTGATAGCTTTTACATTCTCCATATTAAACCTTTGTAACACCTTCTGAACATAATCAACCTAAGATAAAAAAAAAATCCTATTTTTCCCATCTCTTGTAATCTTCATACCAAGGATTTGTTTTGCTTCCCCCAAATCCTTCATAGCAAATAAATTTTCCAACTTTTTTTTCAACTCCTTTATGTGATCTATGTTAGACCCCACTACAAGCATATCATCAACATATAAACATAAAATAATGTAGCTATCATCATCTAACCTCTTAAATTAAACACAATGGTCTGAATTACACTGGATGTAGCCTTTCTCAGTCATAAAACTATCAAATTTAATATCCCATTGTCAAGGTGCTTGCTTCAAGCCATATAAACTTTTCTTCAATCTGCACACTAGTTTCTCCTTACCTTTGACCTTAAATCCTTGTGGCGATTCCATATATAATTCCTCTTCCAAATCACCATAGAGAAAAGTGGTTTTAACATCAAGTTGTTCTAGATGCAAATATTCAGTAGCCACAACACTTAAAACAATATGAATAGAAGTTATTTTAACAATAGGAGAAAATATTTCATCAAAATCAATGCCTTTTTTTTTTGTGCAAATCCTTTTACAACTAACCTGGCTTTAAATATTTTCTTACCTCCTTCCTTTTTCAGCCTATAAACCCATTTATTTGGTAAAGCCTTTTTACCTATAGGAAACTTGCATAACTTCCAAGTCTAATTTTTCAGCAAGGAGTCCATTTCTTCTTCCATTCCATGCTCCCACTAAACCTTGGCATCCACTTGCATAGCTTCATCATAGAGTTCTAGTTCACTAGCATCAGTTAATAAAATAGAATACAAAGAGGGAGAAAATATTTCTGGAGGTCTACTTATCCTTGAAGATCATCTAACATTCACTGGAGTTTGTGGTATTTGTTGTTGATGTTGTTGTAGAGCATGAGGAACCACTGGAACATTGTTGTTTGGAGTATCATCCAACATTACATAATCATTTTTTTTTCCTTCTCATGCTGCTGCAACTGATCTTTGTACAACATTTTCTCATTGAATATGACATCCCTACTTATAATTTTCAAATTTTCAAAATCCCAAAGCCTATAACCATATTCATCAATTCCATATCCAACAAATATACATTTCTTTGATTTATCATCAAGCTTGGTTCTATTTTCTGAATCTACATGTACAAATACTTCACAACCAAAGGTTTTGAGAAAAGAATAACTCACCTTCTTACTTGTCCATGCTTCCTCTGGAATACCACAACCCAAAGGATTAGAGAGACCTCTATTAATCAAATAAACAACAATGTTTATAGCCTCTTCCCACATGTTTAAAGGCAACCCAACATGCAATCTCATAGTCCGTGCACACTCCATTATTGTTCTATTCATGCACTCAGCCACTCCATTTTCCTGTGGAGTCCTTGGAACTATTTCTGCCTAGGAATACCATTAGAGGAACAATAATCTTCAAAATATTTGCTGCAATACTCACCACCATTATCAGATTTGATACATTTCAACTTTTTACCCATCTCATTCTCAACCAAGCTTCTCCATTTTTAAAAAGTTTCAAATACATCAGAAAAATTCCTAAGTAAATAAATCCATACCTTCCTTGTTACATCATCTATGAATGTAACATATTACCGAGAGCCTCCGAGAGAAGATGCTTGAGTTGGTCCTCATACATTCGTATGCACAAGATCCAATTTCTCATCTTTCTTTTGCTTCCCATCCTTGAGAAAACTAACTCTCTTTTGTTTTCCATACACACAACTTTCACAAAAATCCATATTAACACATTTTAGACCTTGTAAAACATTCTTTGAATGAAGTACTTTCATACCTTTTGCACTCATATTCCCAAGTCTATTATGCCACAGTGTTGATTCATAACCCACAACAACTACCTGATTTTTTGCTTGTTGGACTGCAACAACTGTTCTTGAACATTGATTTTTATTTGCAATAGCTAACGTAGAAGGAACAATATGACCTATACAAAGATATAAGGTGCTTAGTTTCACACCTTTTTCTACTACTAAGGAACCTTTTGTGACCTTCCAACTTTTATCACTAAATGTAACAACACAACCTTCATCATCTAGTTTCCCTGTTGAAATTAAATTTCTGCTTAACCTTGAAACATGCCTTACCTCATGTAATATCCAATGATTCCCATTTTTCAAATTTATCTCGATTCTTCCCTTTCCAATAATCTGACAAGGTTCATTATCTCCCAAATAAACCAGCCCAAAATCCCATTGGATATAATCAAGAAAATAACTTCTATAGGGTGTGATATGAAATGAATCCCTTGAATCTAACACCCAAGAATCATCAACATTATCAAGGGAAAGAATCAAAACATCCTCATTAGATTTATTACTTACCATATTTGCCTCTTTATTTCCTTCCTTTTTGTCTCTTTTATTTTTTTGAGTTCAACAATCTTTCTTTAAATGACCCGGCTTACCACAATACCAAAAATCCCTCTTATCTCTAGATTGGGACCTTTTGTCCTTTGATTTTCCTCATGACTTACCATGATATCTAGATTTATTTCCTCTCCTTTGTGCTGCCCCTACTTTCTGCAATCAAAACACTACCTGATGTGGATGTACCACCTGAGCTTTTCCTATGAATTTCCTCACTCAAAATAACACCAACAACATCATCAAATTTCAACATATTTGAACCAAAAATAGAATTACTAACAACCATTACCAAACTATTCCATCGTTCAGGAAAATAACACAAAATCAAAAGAGCCCTAACTTCTTCATCAAAGTTTATATTAACAGAAGTTAATTGACTAGTAACTATGTTAAACTCATTTAAATGATCAACAATTGATCCACCTTCTACCATTTTCATATTAAATAAATGCTTCATAAGAAATACCTTATTCGAAGCAGAATGATTTTCATATAACTTTTCCAAGGTCTTAATCAAATCTTCAATTGTCTTTTTTCTTAAAACATTAAGCGCCACCAATTGTGCCAGGCATAAACGAATATTGCCAAGTGCCTTTCTATCTAGAATATCCCAATCCTCATCAGACATAGTCAGGGGTTTCTTGGCTTTCCCTTCCAATGGCTGCCATAAATCCTTCTGATAAAGATATTCCTCCATCTACATTTTCCATAACTAAAATTTCTACCCATTGAATTTGTCTACCTTCAACTTACCATCGTCTTCCATAATTCCCACTCAACCGTGAGACCTTCTTGCAAAGGATAACTGAACACAACCTGATTTGATACCACTCGTTAGGGTTAGAAGGTACATTTAAAACAATTAAATGTAGATTTGATCAATAAAACAGAGAAATAAAACACACAAAGATTCTAGACAACAAAAAGAGGAACACAAAGAATTAACGTGGTTCACCTAAAACCGAGCTACACCCAGCAACACAAGGTTCAATATATATTAAAATTTCAATAAATAAACTTTACAAAGCATGAAACAACCACTAAAACCTGCAACAACATTTTTCATCGCGTTTTTCACTTGCTGGTTTTACACAACCATGGCTATGGGTACCCACAACTTCTCTTGCATTTTTCCAACCACTAATCTATGATTTTTTGCTAACGTTTTTCATAGCCTGTTGCCCTCAAAACTCATCACCAAGTTTTCTAATATGCTCCCACACATATCCCATTAATTACATTGAAGTGTGGCGATTGGTTGTGCCTCATGCATCCAATAAAACATTTTCTTTGGGTGGCTACATATAATATTTTCAGCTATCTTTTGACTTTATATTAAAATATTGTAATTAATCACTTCCATTATTTAATATTTTTTTGGAACCATCTTTTAGATACAAGTGTAGCATAAATATTTAATAAGTGCAGAAAATTATTTAATTAAAAATATGAAGATTTTATCCAAGTCTGATTGGTCTCCATAACACAACATAATGGTGTTTTGCATATCTCAGGATTGGCATGAAACTTGCTTTCTATAAGTAAATTGAATGATTCAGGAATGAAAGTTGTTTTCTCTAGTAGAGGATGCAAGATGATAGGAGGAGCTATGGTGTTAACTAAGGGTGTTTGTGTTGGCACTCTATACAAGCTAGATGCATGAACAATAGAGTGCAATAGTTCTTTTGATGTACTAAAGAAGATACCTTTGGATTCCTCATCCTCACCATTAGATTCTATAGTGAAGAATTATTTTGTAGCTACATCCAATGGTCATGCATTTTGGGTATCTAAGGGTGCCATTCCATGGAAATGAAGCTTCTTGTAGAGAAGCCAATGTTATCATACCGACTTGGTCATATTGGTGAGAAGGGTATTAGAACCCTAAAAAATAAGAGCCTTGTTGAAGGCCTTGATGATTGTAATCTCGAGTTTGACTTTTGTGAACATTGTGTTCATGGAAAACAACACCATGTTTCTTTTTACTCTAGTTCTCATAAATCTTCTAGGGTTTAGGACTACGTTCATTCAAATGTTTTTGGTCCTATGAATGTTCCTTTGTTATCAAAATCTATATATTTTGTTTCTTTCATAGATGATTATAGTAGAAGGACATTTGTTTATTTTCTCATAAGTAAAGTTGAAGTATTTAGTTGGTTTAAGGAGTTTAAGGCCTTGGTAGAAAATTAGACTAGCAAAAAGATTAAGTGTTTGAGGACTGACAATGGTGGTGAGTTTTGTTTTGTAGATTTTGACAAGTTTTGTAAAGAGCATGAGATTGAGAGACATACGATAAATCCCTACACTCCATAATAAAATGGAGTTGCAGAGAGGATGAACAGAACATTGATGGAGAGGGCCAAGAGTATGTTGAGTGGTGCTAGCCTTGAACAAATTTTTTTAGCTGAAGTGGTAGCCACTGCATGTTATTTGTTCAATAGATCTCCTACATCATTGCTTGTTGGAAAGACACCCATGGAGTCGTGGTATGGTAAAAATCCTTCGATGAGACATTTTAGAGTATT